>APFE031066964.1:42264-89823 GCA_000404065.3 Pinus taeda
ATTTTGTGATTTTCATAATCATATAAGCGATAACCATAATCATTAACACCATATCCAATAAAGGTACATTTCTTTGACTTTGCCTCAAGCTTTGTTCTATTTTCTTTATCAATATGGACAAAGGCCTCACAACCAAAAGGCTTAAAAAAAGAGTAGTTTACCTTTTTACCTGTCCATGCTTCCTCCAGAACACCACCATCCAAGGAACTTGAAGGCCCTCTGTTTATTAGATAAACAATAGGATTTACAACATCTGCCCAAAACTGTAAAGGCAATCCTGCATGCAATCTCATGCACCTTGCACGCTCCATGATTGTCATGTTCATCCTTTCTGACACACCATTTCTTGTGGTGTTCTTGGAACTGTCTTCTCTCTGCAAATTCCATGCTCTAAACAGTACCTATCAAACTCTTTTGCAATATTCACCTCCATTGTCTGATCTGAGACACTTCAATTTCTTTCCTGTCTCAATCTCAACCAAAGCTTCCCATTTCTTGAAAGTATCAAATACATCAGATTTATTCTTAATACAATAAATCCAAGTTTTTCTAGTTGCATCATCAATAAAAGTAACATAATAATGAGAGCCACCGAGAGATGATACCTGAGTAGGCCCCCATACATCTGTATGCACAAGCTCTAATTTTTCATTCTTCTTTTCTTTCCCAACTCTGAGAAATCTGACTCTCTTCTGTTTTCCATAAATGCAATTCTCACAGAAGTCCAAATCAACATTCTTCAAACCCGGCAACAAATTCCTTGAGTGAAGAATCTTCATCCATTTTTCACTCATGTGTCCAAGCCTATGATGCCATAATGTTGCATCTGCTCCTTTGGAAGTTAAGCATTAACAAAGTTAGAAATACCATTGAATAAATACAATGTACCAACCTTTTCGCCTTTTGCTATTACCAGGGCTCCTTTGGTGACCTTCAAAGCTTTATCTGTGAAAGTTGTCACACAACCTTCACCGCCTAACTGCCCTGTTGAAATCAGATTTTTCTTTAGATCTGGAACATGCCTTACCTTCTTTAGTAGCCATTGGTTTCCATTCTGTTGTTTTACAAGAACCTTACCCATTCCAACAATTTTACAGGGTTTATCATCACCCAAATGAACTTGTCCAAAATCTCCTTGAACATAGTCATGAAAGTATTTCTTATCAGGTGTGGCATTGAATGAGGCCCCTGAATCTACCACCTAGGAATCAATAATATTTTTGAAAGAAAGAATCAAAGCATCTTGTAACACCTCACTATCACATTTGCTTCATGATTGTTTTCTTGTTGTGCATCTCCTTCTTTTCCCTTTCGAGATCTACAATCTTTCTTTAGGTGTCCTTTCTTTCCACATTTCCAGCACACTATCCTCGATCTGGACTTGGATTTTCCTTTCCTTGATTTACCGCAATATCCTGAGCTCTTTCCTCTTTACATTTTTCTTCCCCTAGACTCTGCACTTAAAGCATTACCCAATGTCTCACTAGAGCTTTTCCATCACATTTCCTCTCTAAGCATAGCACTGACAACATCATCAAACTTTAAAGTACTAGATCTAGAAACAGAGTTACTAATTGCCATTACTAAACCATTCCAACTTTCTGGCAATGAGCACAAGAATAACAAAGCTCTAACTTCATCATCAAAGTTTACCCCTACAGAACTTAATTGAATTGTAACAGTATTAAAATCATTTAAATGGTCTGCGACAGATCCACCTTCCAACATCTTCATATTAAATAACCGTTTCATAAGAAATACCTTGTTTGAGGCCGAGGGTTTTTCATATAGTTTTGCCAATGCCTTAATCAAACCCTCTGTCATTGTTTCCTTCGAAATGTTGAAGGTGACCGATGCTGCGAGGCATAGCCGTACTATTCCGAGTGGCTTTCTATCGAGAAGGTTCCATTCTTCATCTATCATACTCATCGACATCTTTGTTTTTCCGCCCAATGGTAGGTATAGATCTTTATGATACAGATAAACTTCCATGTGCATCTTACACAGTGAGAAGTTTTGGCTGTTAAATTTCTCGACCCTAAACTTACCATCTTCCGCCATTGCTCCCACTCGAACGAGGAACCCTTCTTTCCTGCGAGTTTATCAGCCAAATAGACCTTTAGCTCTGATACCAGTGGTTAGAAAATTATATATTACAGAGCAATGGAACACATAGAATATTGCATAAATATAAACACTGAAAACGCATAAAAACCAGAGAGAAATAGATATACGTGGTTCACCCAGTTTGGGCTACGTCCACCCCGAACAGCCAGTCCTTCCTTTCTATTATCTAGCAAAATGAAGAGACAAAACCTACAGCAGATCCGCTGTAATAACCTATGTTTTCTCTCACAGTCCCACCTCTCTGTTTTTTGCTCGGAGAATACATATATATTACACAACCTTAATACAATGCCCTCATACAAAGAGAGGGGTTGCCTTCTAGGAAAAAAAACCCTAAACTAAACATAAGTTCTACCGTCAGATCATCCGCCTAATGAATGGCCCAGATTGACTAGAAATTACTATACTTTTACAAGGAAATTTTACATTTGTTTTTAGCTTCGGGGGTGCTGCCCCTAAAACCCTTGTCGGGGGATCGCTAGCCCTTGAACCCCCCATCTGGGGGGGATCGCCCCCCCCACGGTGGGGACAAGTCCCCCCCACACCCCCCCACGTGGAGGGGTGTACAAAATTCTTGGGGTATACATCCGGCTGAAATAAATACCTCTAAATAATCATGCTCCACACCCAACAAAACCCCCACTACCTCAAGCACCCAAACCAAAAGGCCAATGTCCAAACATGTTAGTACCACTAATGCAGCCCAAATACCATCAGCTATTGAGGCCACGTTATCTAAAATGAATTGAAAACCCCAAGATGTCAGCACAACCATGATAGGGAGGAAATGAAAATCTATGACTCTACCGTTCCTCATCAAGTTTGAATTTTCAACATGAACATCCACAATTGCTTGGTAGATTCTGGTGCCTCATCCACTGTTATGCCTTATGTTGTTGCTAAAAGACTTTAGGCCATACCTGAAAAAAATGGAACTCGAATCATGCAATTAGATAGGACAAATGTGAATGTAATTGGAGAATTGAAAGATGTGTTGATTCGGATGGCTGCTAAACCACAATACACACACGTCATTGATATAGTGGTAGTCAATATACCCGAGGCTTATGAAATGCTGCTTAACAGGGACTGGTCAGCGAAACTAAATAGATACTTCTCAATTGATTGGTCCCATCTCTTGTTGTCTCAAAAGGGAAAAGGTGATATGTTGAGGGTCGATAGGGAAAGATACATGAAATATGTGGTAACAGAACTAAATGGTCCCAATGAACCTGTAACGTTTACCAACTCCATCCTTGGGAACTATAGTTTCAATTTTTATGCTACAGAAACATGTTTTGGAGAATTTCATGCAGAAATAGTTGAAGAAACTTTGACATACACATAGTTGGAAATTCTCTCCCATAATCCAACTGATGAGATATCTTGTATTATAGTAGATGATATGACTAATTTCTTAGATATTAGTTCAATTGATGTAAAATTAGATGCTATATTCTGGACACTCTATTTTGATGGCTCTAATTGCCTTGAAGGTGCAGGTGCTGGAAGTATTCTCATTGACCCGCAAGGGAACCAACATTTAATGGCTAGCCGGTTGGAGTTCGCATGCACCAACAACACAACAAAATATGAAGGCCTGCTGCAGGGCCTGAAGAAAGTCATTGGTATGAATGTGAAAAATCTTAAAGTTTTTGGTGACTCATAGATAATCGTAGATCAGGGAAGGAAAAGGATACATTGCAATTCACCACACCTGGTGAGGTACTAGCATGAGGTATGGGACTTAATTGACAGTTTTGATTCCTTTAATATTACATACATACCTCGAGGCAAAAACCAAGATGTTGATCTGATGGCTAAAATGGCTGATAAACTTTTTCCTGATTTTAGATTGAAGAAAAATAAATGTTCAGTTGAATTGATTTTGAGACCATTCGTGCCTGATAACATCTCGAATTGGCAGGTGTTCAAAGATGATGAGAAAATCCTTGAGTTCTTGCACTGCGAGAAGACATTCAAGAACACAGTCATTGATAGAAAGGAGCATGGCAAGCTTATGAATGAGAGGGAATATGAGGAAAGGGGTCAGCCCAATGTGATGCCAAAATCAGTTGTTAAGATGGAACACTTATATGACTTGCATGATAAATTCAAGAAACTGACTAACTGTAAAATGCATAGTTCATCCATGAAGTATGAAACTGTCAACCTTGGGACCAAAGAAGACCCAAAAATGTCAATCTGGGGCTTGGGTGCTCTCCTCAAGAAAAGAATGCATTTGTCAAGCTATTCAAAGACTATAAGGATGCCTTTGCGTGGACATATGAAGACCTAAAGACTTTTGATACTAGTGTTATGCAACATGTGATCCCTTTGGGAAGGGAGGCCAAGCCCTACCAACAAAAATTGCGTAAGATGCATCCAAGCCTAGAACCATTGGTGAAGAAAGAACTGAACAAGATGCTAGATGCTAAAATCATCTTCCCGGTCAGACACACCCGCTGGGTAGCCAATCTTGTGCCAGTGAGAAAGAAAAATGGAGACATCTGGTTGTGTATTGACTTCAGAAACCTAAACAAAGCCTCTCAAAAGGATAACTATCCTTTCCCTTCTATGGAACACATCCTTCAATGCGTTTTTGGGGCTGAAATGCTGTCCCTATTAGATGGGTTCTCAGGATATAATCAAGTATTGGTATCTCATGGGGATCAGCTCAAGACAACCTTCAAGACCAAATGGGGCACCTACGCATATCGTAAAATGCCTTTTGGGCTCATTAACGCAGGTGCCACATTCCAGAGAGCTATGGACATAGCCTTCCGAGGGTTGATGTACAGATAAGTAGTGGTGTACATGGATGACATCACTGTGTATTCATATCGTAGAAGGGATCATATTTATCACCTGAGGTAGATTTTCGAAAGATGCTGAAGGTATGGAATTTCTTTGAATCCCAAGAAGAGCATATTTGCAGTCACAAAGGGGAAACTATTGGGTCATATCCTTTCTAAAGACAAGATTGTGATTGATCCTGAAAGAATACAAACCATCATGAGAATACAACCCCATGCCAATAAAAAAGCCATGCAATATTTCTTAGAGAGGATTAATTTCATTAGAAAATTCGTCTCAGGCTTCGCAGAAATATTACACCCCTTGCAGCTGGTGATGAAGAAAGAGGTTGTGTATAAATGGAGTGATGAAGCCAAGGAAGCGTTTCGGCAAATCAAGGAAGCCATTGCTGAAGCTCCTGCATTGGTCAGCCCTGATTTTGGCAAATGATTCTTCTTATACACCTTTTCTTATGACCTTTCATATGCCGAAATTCTCACTCAAAAAATGATGACGGCAATGAAATCCCCATTTCCTACATGAGTTCAAATCTCCAAGGAGCGGAATTGAATTACCTAGACGTGGAGAAACAGGGCTATGCAGTTTTCAAGGCCGTTAAACATTTCTTCCCTTATTTACTAAAGGCCAAGACCAAAGTCATCATGCCCCATCCTACTATAAGAGCCCTCTTTATGGAGAAAGAAATGGGTGAATGAAGAGGGAACTAGATAACTGCCCTTCAAGAGTTTGACTTGGAGATAAAGCCGGAAAAGATAGTTTGAGGGCAGGGTCTTTGTAGGCTAGCGGCAGAAGCCTTAACAGACCAAAAGGAGGCATCCGAAGAATCAGGGACGCCGCACATGCAATATGCACAAATGGAGCTCACGGAAGAGCCATTATGGAGTAACGAAGCGCTGATGTATGAGCGAGAAGCATCGAAAGCCTTTTTGGACCTTGAGTCATGGTACTATGACATACGCTTCTATCTAGTGTAGGGATTATGTCTTGAACACCTAGATTCATCATAGAGGAGAGCACTTAGATTGAAATCTAATTTGTATCATTTGGCCAACAATGTCTTATACAGAAAAAATCATGATGGAATCTGGCTGAGGTGTTTGGAGAAAGATGATGCCAATCATGTACTAAAAGAAATGCACGACAACCCAGCAGGTGGTCACTATGGCGAAGAGACCACTGCTCATAAAATATTGAGAGCTCGATATTAGTAGCTCACAGTGTTTAGAGACTCACATGCCTATACTCGTAAATGCAAGGCGTGCCAAACCCCCGCAGGACGAGAAAGAAAGCCCACTGTTCCCTTCAAGCCTGTTATGATTTATCGATTGTTCTAGTAATGGGGCCTAGACGTCATAGGCAATATCACTCCAAAATCCTCACAGTAGCACGAGTATATACTCACAGCGACTGATTACTTCACCAGATGGACTGAAGCCATCCTGCTCCAGAAGGTGAATGAAGATGAGGTAATATCATTCATTGAGAAATTCATTATCAACAGGTATGGCATCCTTGACGCTCTCATTTTTTATAACGCTTCTTACTTTTCGTCTATGAGTCCGACTGAGTTCGCCATTGATAAGTCAATCCACATAAAGTATGCAACAAACTATTACCCCTAGGGTAACAGAGTTTCAGAGTCTTCCAATAAAAAACTTATCCGCATAATTCGCAAGTCAATCGCTGATAACCAGAGGAACTAGCACAATGCCTTACCAAATGCCCTTTGGGCCGATAGGGTCACCCTTAAAGTGGCCTTAGGAAACTCCCCATACTTCCTCGTCTATGGACAGGAAGCCATATTTCCCCCAAACATTAGCCTTCCTTCCTTATAGCTCTCCCAAGCTTCAAGAGGAACCCCATCAGCTTTGCTTCAAGAAAGGATCGACCAACTGATGAAGTTGGAGGAATTAAGGGATTGAGCTAGAATTAAATTCAAAAATCACCAAATGACTATAAAAAATTGGTTTGATCATCATCTGGCAGGAGATATATTTTTTCAGGTAAGGGAGTTAGTCCTGAAATGGGACAAGTTGAGTGAGCCAAAGGGTAAACACACAAAATTCCAACACCTATGGCTAGGCCCATTCCAATTTTTTGAAAACATTGTTCAAGGGACTTCCAGGTTGAAAACATTACAGGGGGAGACTGAAAAGCTCCGTGTTAATGGCCAACATCTGAAGAGATACTTCCAGTAGCCACCGCATTGGTGGTTACCTCCTGAGTAGGTTAGAGTTCATTTCATTTTGTTGTTAGTTTAGTTGTATTTCTGTGCGTTTTTTTTTTTTTTTGCAAAGTCTATTTTCCTACCATTTTGAATTACATTCCTTTTTAGCCAGCTGATGGTGGTCCTCTAGTTTCGTTCTACCTTTCATATTTTCCCTCATTCACCACTCTTGACCTTTCCCTTCCTCATTAACTTGCTGATGATTTTGACGTTCTTGAATCCATCATTTCCCTGCAAATCAAACAAACCTTCTATCAGCCCATGAGCACTTGAGAATCAACAGCGGAGTGAAAACCAAAACCCCTCATTGGCATCTGTTGGGAACTATGTGAGATCTGTTGATAACTTGGATATCTGGAGCATGTAGGGGCATCTTTATAAAACAAAAAATGTGTAACTACAACTGGACTGGCATGGAGGAACATTGCATTTAAATAAATCCCACTCAGACCTAGCCTATACTTGCTTGCAAGGTTTAAAGTCATTCTCCATTGGTCCCATCCACCACACTAAATGGTCCAATACCTGTTACTCACAATTAAACCTCCTTTCATGGGATAAACTCATTGTCTCATACCCTGTGGCAAATCCAATTGTGCTCGAGTCCTTGTGCCTGAAACTGGAAGGACTTATCTAAAAAGAAATGAAATGTCAAGTCCCTGTACCGATCTGGAAGGTCAGGTTGTTTGGGAAGCCAGTTAGAGTAAGGACTGTTGCTGGGCTCAAAGTACCGATTGACACAACAAGCCCAACCTTTCTTAAGTGGTTTAAAAATATGGCATGATCCATGACTGCGCCCCATTCAATCAATGAAAATATAGCACTGAAATTCTCATATAAAGTGCAAGATAAACATGTCTACATCAAGCGTGATGAGCAATAAGGTACACACCTAAACAGGTATGGGCAAACCAATGATGGCCCAAAATGGATTTTTAAAAGTGGGAAATAGGTAAAGGAAGGACAATAAATCCCATAATACTGCCATTGGAGAATTCTTGTCAAAATCATATCAGTAAGTAGAAGCTATTTGTCTCTATCCCTCCTGAAGCAGTTAATGTTTAAGTGGAGCCCATGCTTGTCCATCTATATAGTTTCCATTTCAAGTTTATCTTAACATCCAGATGTTTTATTGATCTGAAGGTTATTTGGAAACATAGATAACTGGTTCACCGAATGGTTCGCCATTTTTTGTGGCCACAACTACCACCCTATTAAAACATGCGCTGATAGCAAATTTTGAATGTGTCATACCTCCACATAACCAAGGTGAAAATAGTAAAAAAAAAAATGGTTAAGTTTATCTTACGAATTTCCCAAGGTGTTTATTTATTGTTTTCGACCCATTCTCTATTAGCTATACATATCACTCCAACTCTTACACATACGGGTATATTTACACTACATTAATCTGGGTGTTGATGGGTACGGTGACAGAACTTCCCCATTCTGCATTTATTGGTAACTCGCCCGAGAGCGTGACAGCTAAGCCCACCTCGAATTCAACCACATACAATCTTAGTTGGTAACTCTCAATGGTGTTGCGGAATTATTGTTTGCAGCAGTGGTACCTCGTTCTCGGGATTCCTCATTGAATCGAGGGAGGGAACCCTCTCCCTTCCATCGAACGGCTAGAATTACTACGGGTGACTTTTCAATCTGGCGCTTAAGGGTTTTGGCTCTCATTCGATGCAATTTGGAACTGGCATCCAGAGTTCCTTTTGTTCACGGGTTTGTAGGCCAGAGGTTCTTCCTATTCCATCTTACAGGGGCGAGCCTAGCGCCTTCCACCCCACGGATCTCAGGAACCTTTTTCCTAGAAGGTCAGGTATTTTTCTATTTGGTTTACCAGCTACACATGGTTTTGCCTTTCTTTTTTTAATGACAAACTCTAATTCCGTTTTCCTTGTGACAGGCCAAGCAGTACGTTGAATATCAAGTGCCGAAGGTTATGAGGGTGGAACAGCTTCTGCTCCAGGCATGGTGCTCAATTTATCCAGGTAAGTACATATTTCAAACCCTTTCTTGATACCAAGGTTGTGATAGCTAATGCGTTGCCGATTTCAACAGCTTCATACACGTTTTCCCTCTTGCCAGGTTAATTGTTTGCTCCCTTCTGGAAGGGGTTTCATCTGAGTTCTCTTTCTGTTATGGAGGTGCTCCCCATTTTGCTGCCCAGTGAGGGCTTCTGTCTGCATGTATTTTGTTATTGTATTTTATTGTAGTCGGTTTTGTTTCCAAGATTCGGCGGCTCCTCTGCCTAGATCGAGGTTTTTGTAATAGTAGCAGTGCCGATTTAGCTTCGGCTTATGGTTATGTTTAATGTACATTCATCGGTTCCCTGTACTTGTGTATTGAGGATTTAACAACTCTTACGTTGGGCTAGCTCTGCGGCTCTTTCCTCTGGCTTGTTATATTAAAGGATATAAGAATTTAAAAAAAAAAAACTCTGTTACAAGTCTCTTGGTTCTGTAAGATTATGCTATGGCTAGCTACCCCTTGCTCTGGTCGGTCTATGTGTGTTAAATTTTTCTCAGTAAAGTATACACTTGTATCTGTACTCATCTAATTTTCTTTGCACTACATTTGGTTCTGCCCCAGAATGAATGGTAGATGCTTATACTCGTTATTCTATATGCGTTCAGGTTTTTTTGAGAAATATTGGATAGTTTCAGCGTAGAATTGTGCTTTATTTTATTATTATCACTGTTTTACTATTATGTTATATTTACATGCGACTATCAGGACTCAACTATGCTTGATAATGAAGTTTATGAGTTCCCAGAAGTCTTGTTTGTACTCTGTTTGATTGAGAAAGCCCATTCGCTATATGACACATACTATTTTTAAGACCCTAACCCATGGTTGACCCATTAGGGTGCTCAAGGGCCCTATTGAGGCGCTGGTCGTATCTGCTTTGCTTTCATGTTGTCATATAGGGTACCTCACCGTAAACGTATGACTACTATGGGTCAGCCAATAAATTCAGTATTAGTCAAATCTTCCAGTTAACCACATCTCGTTACTACAATTTCACTTTCCTGGTTATGAAAGAAATGTTCCAGTCTCTTTTGTTTACTTTCAATTGTTCGAATAGAATACGCTAATCTTTTGCTAGAAGAAAAGTATTATTATGATTGCTGAAAATAACTATACTTAAAACTTACGGTTTTGCAAATTGCTCTAAAATTTATCTAGAAACACTACCAGTTTCCCCCTAACGGTCTTCGGCTTAACTATGGATATGAATTTATGGCTAGGTCCTCCTCAGTTTATCCACAGCATGAGTTCTCCAGATCTCTCCTAAGTCTTTCCACCTGGTCCATATGGCCACAGGTGTCTTAACCAGTGCATATAGCCTTATTGTAACTAAAGGGATCTCTGGGTTTTCGGCTGAGTGCCATTTGTTCACCCCACACTCTTAGTCATTCTGCCTGCACTAATATCACTTCCTAGAACAAGGTTTCCCAAATGGGAAGCCTTTCACATAATGTAACCAGATTTACATAAAACAGAACCCACTTAACAGATTCAAACCAGACCATATAGAATAAACCAGGCCACTTTGACTGGAGCTCTTCAGCAACTCAATAACTTACAGAAGAAGGGTGACACAAATTGTACTTACCTGTGTTCTGGTACGTTCAATATTTCTTCCTCTTGCTCCTTCAGAGCTTTGTAAACACTGGTTTTCTACTTGTCTTCCTCTCGTCTGCGAGATTCGTCTGCAAGACCAAATCTCCCCCCAAGCTTGTTTTCCAGACCACAGCCTTCAGCAAACCTGTTGCACATTCGTGCCCATGCTATCTGGTCATCACCAGACTTAGCGTAATTTTTCTATCATTCCTCCATCTGTTCCTCAACAGCCCGGTCATTTCCTTTTTCCCCCCCTCTTCCCACTGGGGAAGGCAGTTAGGGTTTTCCCCTTCTGCTGGCAACTGTTTTTTTTTTTTTTTTAATCAAGAAAAGAAAAAAACTTCCCAATGAGAAGTTACAATATTTGATATTACTTGATTAATACTCAAATTCAGAGTTAACAATGTTATTAATTAAAACAGAACATAACAATCCTTGTCCAATGTTTTCACCTACGGTGGTAATAAAATATTTACAAATTTTCCGGGGTCATTACATCTTCCCCCCCTGAGATTGGACATCGTCCCGATGTCCTTCAGCTATGAACAACCCTAGATAGGTCCTTTTCATCAATTATTCATCTTCCCAAGTGGCCTCATCAGGCCCAAAGTGCCGCCACTGCACTTTAACTTGGGTAATAGCTCGTCCCCGTAGCTGTACTTCTCTCCGGTCGAGGATGCTCAGTGGCTCGACCAAGACTTCTCCTTCCGGTTTGACCTACAACATGCAACGTTCGCAGTTAGTTTCCTTGAAAATGAACCTTTTGACAGGTCTATTGTAACAACAATTTCCCACCTGAATGTCTTACCATCTGATCACATGTCTAGGGTCATAAACATATTTTTTCAACACTGAAACATGGAAGACATTGTGAACCCAGATGTGACTTGGTAGGGCGAGCTGGTAAGCCACCGGCCCAACTCTTGCCAAGACTTGGAATGGTCCACAATATCGGGGTGCCAACTTGGCACACCCACTCCATTGCAGTGTACTCTTTTTGGCTTGAATTCTGATATAAACATGGTCGCCAACTTGGTATTCCTTGAACCTCCTCTTTCGGTTAGCAAAACTCTTTTGTCTGTCCTGAGCAGCTTTCAAATTAGCGCATACCCTTTTCACCATATCTTCCATTTCTTTAAGCATTTCCAGCCCTAATATCATTTTGTCTTCAGGTCCACCCCAGCTTGAGGGTGTACAGCATTTCCGGCCGTATAGGACCTCAAAGGGACTCATTTGCGTCAAGGTATGATACCCATTGTTGTACGCAAATTCAACCAGGTGCAAGTATTCTTCCCACTGCATCGGTTGCTGCATTACATAGGCCCTTAACATGTCCTCTACCACTTGGTTCACTCGTTCTGTCTGTCCGTCGGTCTGAGGATGATATGCTGTACTGAAGTTCAGCTGAGTCCCCAACTTAGCAAACAACGTTCTCCAAAAAGCTGACGTAAATTTCATGTCACGATCTGAAATTATTGTCTTTGGAAGTCCATGTAATTTGAACACATTCTGCATAAAAATATGAGCAATCTATGCAGCCATGTAAGTGGATTGCAGAGGTATAAAATATGCAGATTTACTCAACTTGTCTACCACCACCATAATGGAATCATTATTCCTCCTTGTTTTAGGTAGTCCCATGATAAAATCCATAGAAATGGTTTTCGATTTCCACTCCGGAATGGGTAACGGTTGCAGTAGTCCCACTGGGTGCTGATGTTCTACCTTAATTTGTTGACACTCTAGACACCATGCCAAGTACTCAACCACATTCTTCTTCATTCCTGGCCAAAAGTAATCCTTCCGAATCGCAGTGATCATTTTCTGATAACCCGGGTGTCCAGCATAACGACTAATGTGGAATTCATCCAAGATCAGATTTTTAATGCTGTTTTGATCAGGTACATATAGCCTTTTCTTGTAGTACAACATCCCAGCATCATCCAACTCATATCCTTACTGATTTTTCTCGCTGGTAGACTGCTGTATTTGTTGATATTCAGCATCTTGTCCTGTTGCCTTCCTTATCATTTCCCAAAAAGGACTTTTCCATACACTGATGGAGATTTTGTACAGACTCAGTACCTTCCGACTTAAGGCATCTGCCACCCGGTTTTCCTTCCCCTGCAAATGTTTGATGTCAAAGTCAAAGCTGCTCAAGAAGTCCACCCACCGTGCTTGCCTAGCGTTTAAAGTGGGCTGGCTGAAATAATTGGTTAGACTGTGGTGGTCGGTCAGCAATAGAAATTTCCTACCCATAAGATAATGCCACCACATCTTTAAGGCATGTATGATGGTAGCCAACTCCAAGTCATAAGAAGAGTACTTCTGCTCGTGCTCTTTTAGCTTCCGAGACTCATACGCAAACACTTGACCTTCTTGCATCAATACAACTCCCATGCCTTCCTTGCTTGCGTCAGTACACACCACATAGTCCTTATTAGGATTAGCTATGCTCAAAATGGGTGCTGTAGTGAGCAGATGTTTTAACTGCTCAAAGCTCCTTTGACACTCTGGGGTCCATTGGAATGCCCTTCCCTTTTTCTGTAAGGAAGTGATTGGATATGCCACTTTGGAGAAGCCTTCCACAAATCGTCTGTAGTAACCGGCTAATCCCATAAAAGACCTGATATCTACTACATCTTTTAGTACGGGCCACTCCATTATGGCTTTTATCTTTTCTGGGTCTACCGCAATTCCTTCCCTTGTGATCACGTGACCCAGATACTGGATTTCTTCCTTGAAGAAATCACACTTACTGAACTTAGCATATAGCTGGTGTTCTCGAAGAGTCTGTAGCACCAATCTGAGGTGTTCCTTGTGCTCCTCCATGGTGCGAGAATATATTAATATATCATCGATAAATATCAGCACAAATTGATCCAGATATTGATGAAATATGTTGTTCATTAAGCACATGAAAGTTGCAGGGGCATTAGTTAACCCGAAGGGTAACACCACGAATTCATAATGACCATACCTCGTTCTGAAAGCTGTTTTAGTGATATCTTCCTCCTTAATCCTGATCTGGTGGTAACCTGATTGTAGATCGATCTTAGAGAACACTGTTGCACCTTTCACTTGATCGAATAGTTCATCGATCTGAGGTAGAGGATACTTGTTTTTTATGGTTAGCTTGTTCAACTGATGGTAATCAATGCACATCCGAAGGGTTCCGTCTTTTTTCTTGACAAATAATACTGGGGCTCCCCATGGAGACATGCTGGGGTGAATATAGTCTTTATCTAGTAATTCTTGCAGTTGCATTTTTAATTCTATCAATTCAGGCACACTCATTCTATAGGTTGCTCGTGACACCGGGGCTGCGCCTGGTACCAATTCAATGGTAAAGTCTATATCCCTTTTTGGCGGCAGTTCAGGAATCTCATCTAGAAACACATCCGCAAATTCCTCTATTACATGGATGCTATCTAACGTGGCTATTTTATCCTTAGAATCAACATAACCCACTTGGATAGCATAAATCTGACACCCTTTTCTGATGCATTTTGCTAGCAGGGTTGCAGTTATTGGTCGAACCTGCATTGGCCGCTTAATTCCTTGCATTTCCTTCCTAGCTCCATGCTTATCCCGATAGTAGATAATCTTTGTCTTGTAGTCAACTAACGACCAGTGCTTTTCTAACCAGTCCATGCTGATCAGAATGTCATATGAACCAAGAGGAAGCACATTTAGATCAGCCATCACTGGCTGTCCTGCTATTGTGAAGGAGTAGTCACTGATTTTTGCCATTACTCGCCTCTTGGCCCCTGTAGCCATCTGTACTAGCCATGGATTTTTGAATTTAACAGGTTGCAATTTACAATGTTCCACTATCCTTGGACTAATATAGCTTAGTGTGGCCACAGGGTCAATTAAAACAGCTATGGTAAGGTCTGAGATTTTACCTTCAAATTCGACCATGGTTGGCTGATATTCTGCCTGACGATTGTCCAGAGCTGCATTGATCCTTGGCACACTACGTCCTACCTTGCCGACTGTCGATGCTTCATGGATTTTGGATAACTATTCAGTTCCCTTACGTTGTGGACAGTTTTTGACGTAGTGAGGCCCTCCACAGCCCCAACACTGTACTGGGGGCCTTGCTGCCCCTTCACTGTCCAATCTTGCAGGCTGCTCGCTGACCCTGGATTCACTAGCTGTCTTGAATTTGGATGAAGTTCTTGGTGCAGTTCTGTTGTTTTGTCCTTTGCCGTTCCCCTTGCCTCCGCCACTACGATTTCCTTTGTTGCTTCCGACTGACTTATAACCTCTTTTTTCATTCCACTTTCTGCCAGAAGTTTCCCCTTTTTTTTTGCTCTGTTGATAACAGATTCTGGCTTTACGAATTGCCTCATCCATTAACTTTGGATTGTTGAACTCAATCCTCTCCCGCATATACAGTGGCAAACTGCTAACAAATCTTTGCACCTTAGCCTTTTCCTCCCTAATATATGGCACATAACGAAGCAAGGAAGTAAAACGGGTGATAAATTCTTCCATGGTCTGCTGTCCCAACCGCAAGTCATGGAATTCTCTTGCCTTTTCATCGTAGAAGCACTCAGTCAGATATCTCTCCTTGAAGAACCTTTGGAAATTTTCCCAAGTAATGGTCTTCTCGGTCACTCCTTTTACAATCTTAACTTCCTCCCACCACAGTGTAGCTTTTCCCTACAGCTGAAAAACAGCCATCCGTGCTTTAAGGTTATGATCATACTCGTACAGCTAATTTTTTTTTCATATTAATTAACCACGCTTCAGCTGCTTCTTCCTGTTCCCCGTCAAAGTGCGGTGGTTTAATCTTATGAAATTGTCCTTGCAACTCCACCCTTTGCCTTTTTGAGGTCTGTTGTTCAGATGCATTGTCAGAACGTTCCTCTCTTTCTTCCGATCTTTCAGGTGGTATATGATGGTTCTGTTCTTCCGACACCCTCTGCTGTTTCGTACTAGGATTAACTAGCGGCTGGTTTTGCCTATCAGATAGACTTTTTAAAATTCTTTCTTGCTCCATTGTTAGTTGTGCGTTGTCTTCGCGTAACTGAGCCATTTCATTTTTTTAGCTCCTGCAAAGTCTCCAGAATTGCTTGGTTTGTATTTCGAGCTTCCTCCCCGAGCTGTACCCATTGCTTAGGGTTATTTTCGGGGCCAGGTACTTCCTGTCCCATCGCATATCTATGGGATGTACTGCCCGTTCTCCTCATGCTGCAAATCTTCTGGTTCCTGGTCCTTTCCTTGAACATAAGCTAAATGACAACAGAAAGAAGAGAATTAGCATACTAACTGGTAATTGCACGAGTAAAATGTAATCTTATTATATATGTTATTTCTGTATGCCACTTCCAATTTCCCAAAGGCCTTAGTTTTGTAATTGGGCTCTGATACCATATGTCATACCTCCACATAAACAAGGTGAAAATAGTAAAAAAAAAATGGTTAAGTTTATCTTACGAATTTCCCAAGGTGTCTATTTATTGTTTTCGACCCATTCTCTATTAGCTATACATATCACTCCAACTCTTCCACATACGGGTCTGTTTACACTACATTGATCTGGGTGTTGATGGGTACGGTGATAGAACTTCCCCATTCTGCAGTTATTGGTAACTCGCCCGAGAGCGTGACAGCTAAGCCCACCTTGAATTCAACCACATACAATCTTAGTTGGTTACTCTCAACGGTGCTACAGAATTAATGTGTGTAGCAGTGGTACCTCGTTCTCAGGATTCCTGATTGAATCGACAGAGGGAACCCTCTCCCTTCCATCGAACGGCTAGAATTACTCCGGGTGACTGTTCAATCTGGCGCTTACGGGTTTTGGCTCTCATTCGATGCAATTTGGAACTGGCTTCCAGAGAGTTCCTTCTGTTCACGGGTTTGTAGGCCAGAGGTTCTTCCTATTCCATCTTACAGGGGCGAGCCTAGCGCCTTCAACCCCATGGATCTCAGGAGCCTTTTTCCTAGCAGGTTAGGTATTTTTCTATTTGGTTTACCAGCTACACATGGTTCTGCCTTTCTTTTTTTAATGACGAACTCTAATTCCATTTTCCTTGTGACAGGCCGAGCAGTACCTTGAATATCAAGCACCGAAGGTTATGAGGGTGAAACAGCTTCTGCTCCAAGCATGGCGCTCAATTTATCCAGGTAAGTACATATTTCAAACCCTTTCTTGATACCAGGGTTGTAATAGCTAATGGGTTTGCCGATTTCAACGGCTTCATACACGTTTTCCCTCTTGCCAGGTTAATTGTTTGCTCCCTTCTGGAAGGGGTTTCGTCTGAGTTATCTTTCTGTTATGGAGGTGCTCCCCAGTTTGCTGCCCAGTGAGGGCTTCTGTCTGAATGTATTATGTTATTGTATTTTATAGTAGTCAGTTTTGTTTCCAAGATTCGGCAGCTCCTTTGCCTAGATAAAGGTTTTTGTAATAATAGCAGTGCCGATTTAGCTTCGGCTTATGGTTATGTTTAATGTACATTCATCGGTTCCCTGTACTTGTGTATTGAAGATTTAGCGACTCTTAAGTTGGGCTAGCTCTGCGGCTCTTTCCTCTGGCTTGTTATATTAAAGGATATAAGAATTTAAAAAAAAAAACTCTGTTACAAGTCTCTTGGTTCTCTGAGATTATGCTATGGCCAGCTACCCCTTGCTCTGGCCGGTCTATGTGTGTTAATTTTTTCTCAGTAAAGTATACACTTGTATCTGTACTCATCTAATTTGCTTTGCGCTACATTTGGTTCTACCCAAAAATTAATGGTATACTCTTATACTCGTTATTCTATATGCGTTCAGGTTTTTTTGAGAAATATTGCATAGTTTCAGCGTAGAATTGTGCTTTATTTTATTATTATCAGTGTTTTACTATTCTGTTATATTTACATGTGACTATTAGGACTCAGCTATGCTTGATAATTAAGTTTATGAGTTCCCAGAAGTCTTGTTTGTACTCTGTTTGATTGAGAAAGCCCATTCGCTATATGACACATACTATTTTTAAGACCCTAACCCATGGTTGACCCATTAGGGTGCTCAAGGGCCCTATTGAGGCGCTGGTTGTATCTGCTTTGCTTTCATGTTGTTATACATGGTACCTCATCGTAAACGTATGACTACTGTGGGTCAGCCAATAAATTCAGTATTAGTCAAATCTTCCAGTCAACCACATCTTGTTACTACAATTTCACTTTCCTAGTTATGAAAGAAATGTTCCAGTCTCTTTTGTTTACTTTCAATTGTTCGAACAGAATACACTAATATTTTGCTGGAAGAAAAGTATTATTATGATTGCTGAAAATAACTATACTTAAAACTTATGGTTTTGCAACTTGCTCTAAAATTTATCTGGAAACACTACCAGTTTCCCCCTAACGGTCTTTGGCTTAACTATGGATATGAATTTATGGCTGGGTCCTCCTCGGTTTATCCACAACATGAGTTCTCCAGATCTCTCCTAAGTCTTTCCACCTGGTCCATATGGCCACAGGTGTCTTAACCAGTGCATATAGCCTTCTTGTAACTAAAAGGATCTCTGCGTTTTCGGCTAAGTGTCATTCGTTCACCCCCACACACTTAGTCATTCTGCCTGCACTAATATCACTTCCCAGAACAGGGTTTCCCAAATGGGAAGCCTTTCACAGAATGTAACTAGATTTACATAAAACAGAACCCACTTAACAGATTCAAACCAGACCATATAGAATAAACCAGACCACTTTGAATGGAGCTCTTCAGCAACTCAATAACTTACAGAAGAAGGGTGACACAAATTGTACTTACTTGTGTTCCGGTACATTCAGTATTTCTTCCTCTTGCTCCTTCAGAGCTTTGTAAACACTGGTTTTTTGATTGTCTTCCTCCCATCCGCGAGATTCGTCTGCAAGACCGAATCTCCCCCCAAGCTTGTTTGCCAGACCACAGCGTTCAGCAAACCTGTTGCACGTTCGTGCCCATGCTATCTGGTCATCACCAGAGTTAGCATAATTTTTCTATCATTCCTCCGTCTGTTCCTCAACAGCCCGGTCTTTTCCTTTCCCCCCCTCTTCTCGCTGGGGAAGGCAGTTAGGGTTTTCCCCTTCTACTGGCAACTGTTTTATTTTGTTTTTAAATCAAGAAAAGAAAACAACTTCCCAATGAGAAGTTACAATGTTTGATATTACTCGATTAATACTCAAATTCAGAGTTAACAGCGTTATTAATTAAAACGGAAAATAACAATCCTTGTCCAATGTTTTCACCTACGGTGGTAATAAAATATTTACAATTTTTCCGGGGTCATTACAGAATGGGTCCCCTATAAGTCTGATCTATCATCTCTCTGAATGATCTTTTTCATCCGAGTGATTTTAACTCTATGAAGAGCCAAATCTTCCATTCACAAATGGTGAAAGCCCCTTAACAAATCCCTCACTTATAACCTTGTTAAGCCCTTCATTTATATTCTCATCGAGGTTTATTTAGCTTCCAAAACCCTTCATTGCATCATTGTCCTGTCATAATCCTCTTACAAAGGAAACCGTTCGCAAAATACATAAACCATCCCTCTTTTGCTTATCACACTCAATCTGGGTGCATAACACATGCCATAAGCGCCGGACCTGACAACATTATAAACCACACACTATATATATGTCGGGTCTGAAACCCGGTCGCATACTGCAATCGGCCTAATTCCAAGGTTTATATATATATATATATGGCATGCCCTTGGCCTCTGGACCTGACGTCACTATGAACCACATTGTATACATTATCGGGTGTTGCACAAAATATTGTCACCATGACTTTTTGCAGTCAGTGTGAGTCTATCACCACTCATACTGTCCTCCTTTGCAAGTCTTAAACCTCAACTCTTCATGTCAAGTCTTAAAAATGAGAGAAAGTCCTTCAAAATCTCTAAAACTCTGGTTCCGCACTTTCTCTTAGCATTACATGCGGTCTTGCACCCCTTGGTCATGTCCCCTGTGGACCTGCCCACTCTGTCTCTAAAGGAAAGGGTGCGGACCCCTGTAAAAGTAAAAAAGGCGCAAGTTTATTATTAAAAACTCACTTTGGGTTAATTCTGGACGCTTCTAGAAGGAATCTTGAGGTGGCAAGTTCGCTCCTAGGTGGTTCATGCATCCCATAACTAAAGGAGCTAACCCCTTGATGTGAGGAGCTTATCCATTTGAAGGAGGTCTCTATCCCTTTGAAGGTGGACCTGGTAACTTCCTTCCTCTGCACTATAAAATGAGGCATTGGGCTGGTTGCTAGGGAGGTTGAAAGCTGAATATTTTTTAGGGTAAATGCTGTTGGAATTTAGACTTCCTAATTGAGCTTGAGAGGAGAGATTACATACCTTTTGATCTCATTGGGAAGGGTGTGAAGCTTGTCAAAGTAGAGGAGATTCTTGCTGGACCCTGGGAGGAGCTTGTACAACATCAAGGCACCAAGGTTGTAAAGTTCTTCTTTGTTTAAAGTTAATACAATCAAGTTCATTTTTCTCAATAAGCTGTCTTATATGGTTTATTTCATGAATTCCTTGATCATCATGATAAATATGGTTTATTATATTGGCTATGTAGGTGTTATTTGATGTGTGCTTGTTTGTGTTTGCAATTTCTTTAAAAGGAAACTCATTTGGACGGTCAAAGCGTGGCTGCCACAAACTAGCGTTGGACTTGAGGTAGGGTCTAAAACATCTCTTGGCTTTTATTTATAATTCGCAATGTATAGAGAAAGATAGAATTTGCTTGTCTTGCTTGTCGCTAGATATCTGTAGATACTAGGTGTTGGGTTGTGTTATATTCTTTCCACATAGTTAACGGGGGGTTTGAGGTGTACTCGTAACCCCACTTTATGGGGTCCGGGGCAGCGCCCTGTAAAATTTTGGTTTTTGACCCTATGTTAGGTTGGGCGGACCCACCTATGGTTTTGTGCATGATTTTCGCACATGTTTTTTGGACGCGATGGTTTTCGGTCCATGGTTTTTGATGCAATGGTTTTTGGTCCATGGTATTGGATGCTTCGGCATGTATAAATATGTATTGTAACATTGAAAGGAACATAATGAAAAAATCAATCTGGTAGTCCCGGTTTTGGGATCCAGTGGGAAATCTCTGTGTATATGTGTTTTATATGTTATGCTCTCGCATTTTTATTTTTCCTGTGATTTAGAATTGGTATACAGGTAATTTCTGTACGGGATTAAAACCTACACTAGGGAGATCGGTCTTGTCCACAAGAACGATTTATCCGGTCGACAAAATGGTGACTCCACTCGGGACTTGAATTTTGGTTTTTTGCCTTTACTTTTACTTTGACTTGAGAAACTTTTTCTCTGTTTCTGGTTTTTTGCTGGATGTGTGTGAGATTGGGTAGTTTCTTTAGATTTTGAATTGTTTTTGTTTTTCACGCTTTTGAAAGAGGACCGCACATTCTGGTTGTAACACAGTGCAGACATCCCCGCATTGTTGCTTTACTACACAGAGCGGTACTGTGCCTGGTTATACTGGGAGCCTGTGTACCCTGTCAAAATTTTGAAAAACTTAAAATCTTCTCATTCAGTTAAGCTTAGGATTTGTTTATGTGTTTTAGCCTCTGCCCAAATCTGCATGTGTCTTTTCAGAAACTTTTTGTAGGTGAATTCCATTGGCATTTCTAGAAGTTTTGTGTACCTGGCTTGATTTTCGTTTGGTCTTTGTAATAACTCAGAGCTTAGAAGCCTAAGAAAGCTCAGATCACCCTGGTTTTTGCTGGTCTTCTTTATGAGTCTGACCGATTTGTAAAATATGCCTTTGGTGAGGAATACATCTCATTTTCTCTTTGCAAAGCTTTGAAAGAACTTGTTTGAGTTTTGGATTTCATTTTTAAAAGGAAAACATAAGCTGGTTGTTTTTTATTAATTTGTTATTCTAAACGAATTAGTCCTTAGTTTGCTGATAACTAAGTAAAACATCCTCAAAAGGAAATTTTGTAAGCTTTTGCTTCAATTATATTTTTAGAAGTTATAGATCTCAAGATTAGATTTTTAATAGTTTTGAGTGTTTTCTAGGAATTTTAAAATCTCTTTTGAAAAAGTTTGTTTTTGTAGTTTTTGAGTGGAAAAAGAAAGGGATATTTTTCGTGAGCATAATTAGTAGTCTCGTTTTTTAGTTTATTGAAAAAGACAAAAAAGTTTTTCTTTTCATTTGTTTGTTAAGGAAAGATTTGTTTTTCAAGTAATTACATTCTCAACTCTTTCTTTAGCTAGAAATTCATTGAAGAAAAAAGATTATTTATCATCTTAGGTGCATTTTTAGTGTTTTGGAGTCGAGTCTTCACACCATAAAGTTTCATCTCCACACCTTTTGACTTAAGAAACAACCATAAAAATAACGCTTAAAGTAAAATTTATCTAGCAATCTTTTTATTTCTAGGGCTCTTTATCACCAACATAGCTTAGGCTAGTATCTTGGAGTAGGGAGTAATTAACTCTCCAAGATAGTAAAAACAAACAAGTAGCTGTATCTTGCGGTAGGAGATAAATTCCAATTGTTACATCTATGCTCTGAGAAGTTCCTCTTATAGGATTCAAGCACGAGATCATATCCGAACCAGTGGGGTAATCAATCCTTCCTCATTGGGAATGATAGAAGATATACACGTATTAAAAACGGTAAACCTCAAATTAACCATTGTCGAGGAGCCTGGGGTCACTTGTTGGTAAACCTTGGATTATGTCAAAGAGCCCTCAAGGGGATTGAGCTTTGCTACTCTGCCCTTGTGTGTGTATCGGATCACATACTGTTCCCCCAGGTATATTTATTTCTGTTGGTAACCATAGTGACCATAATCTATAGGATTCTTTCCTAAGGTGACGGTGGAGGGAAGATCCCACTGTACCTGGAGCAGACGTCGACTAGACTCACTTGGACTCTCTGTGGGGTTCTCTTCACTCGAGACAATTTACTGGAGAAACTTGTGCCAGTCTGTTCCATTAAGCAGGTTGTCGGGGTAACTGTTCCAACCGCCATTTTTGTATTGAATTCTGCAACGTTGGATTTCATCACCAACTAGTGTTTTCGGTACGGAAAGTTACTGTTTGTGTGTGGTTTGAACTCCTAGATTCTTTAGGCATGTGATTCAAATTATTTGGTTCTTTAGAGACTTTAGGTGGCTTTATTGAGATTTTTCTTTGTTTGCATGTGAAGTAATTAAAATATTTAATCATGGATGAATTACCGAGAAAATCCCATAGACTTCGGGGGCAACCTCCCGAGTATTCACTAAGCCAGCTTGAAGGGCTACAAGCTCTTGTAACTCCTAGTGACAGTAGAGTTGGGTCAGCAGAAGAAGGAGAATCTTCTTTAGTTTTTCATCCTGATTATCAAGTTCAAGCAATAGAGTATATTACTGGACCAATTTCATTTTCTGAAGTTACTAGTAGTTTTTCTTCTACTATTGAGTTAGCCGAGGAACCTGAAATTTCTAAACCTGAAACTGAACCTGCTGCTACTCCATTGTCAGGATTTGCTTCTCCAACTTCAGTGGTCCTGGTTCACCCAGGGTAGGAATAATCATTACCCAAAATCTTCCTTCTGGACTTATTGCTATTGAAGAACTTGTCACTCCGGATGAAGGTATATCTATCTCTGAAAATCAACCAACTATAGAACTTAGGGAGCGTGAATCGATCTTTTACAGTCCACCTAGGAGGGACGCTCGGTATCTTTCATTGACTAATTTTCTAGAAAACTTGGGACTAAGTTTGTCACCACCTCGCATTCCTTTTCATCCAACACCTAGAGGTTATTATCCTCCTTTGAATATGTCGAGACAGTCATCCATGTTTTCTCAATCTCCAGAAACATTTTTATATGGCGGTCCTTCTATTCCTTCTGGGTATCAGTCACTTACTAGTACTTTTTTGGGAGCATATCCTCAACTTGTTGAACAAGGGTTATTAACTGGTAGTAATGGAACTAAACTGTTGAGTGTAGAAGACATTCTTATGATGTTAGGTACCATTCCAAATCCGCAGCCTCAAGGTAGTCAGTTACCACCTGGGGGGCAACCTCAAGGTCCTCAATTATCATCTGGGGGGCAACCTCAAGGTACCCAATTACCGCCTGGGGGGCAATCTCAAGGACAATACATACATTTGGGACAGTACATTCCTCAAGGTCAACCCCAGACTCAGTACGTACCTCAAGGTCAACCCCAGTATCCATATGTACCTCAAGGTCAACCCCGGTTTTAGTACGTGCCTCAAGGTTATCAACCTCAAGGTCAATACCCAACCCAAGGTTTCCAACCACATTCAGGTTAATCATTTGTCCAAGGAGCTGGAAATGTACCTTTGAATTATCAACCCTACCCTCAACTCGGTTATGGTCCTCAATATGCTCAAACTTCTATGGGTCCATACCCCGGAATGAACGTAGTGTGGGATGCATCTCAATCTCAATAGATCTTGCAACCGAATGTATAGTTGTCATCTCAATCTGGACAACCCTTGGTTTCTAGTTCAACCCAGCAACCTATCCAGCCTACTATTCAAACTTCTACACCCGGTGTAGTTTCTCAGCCTGGGCCTAGTTCGCCTCGAACTCCACCTCAAACGACTGCTGCAACTGCTGCAACATCTATTCAATCTACCCCACCTACTTCTGGAGTATCGATAGCTCCAGTTTCTACTGTTCTTGCATCAATTCCTCAAGCATCTTTACCTCAATCTGGACCTACAATTCAGACTTTGGTTCAAATGCCTATATGACAACCTGGTCCAAGTACGGTTGTGACAAGTCAACCTCAGTTTACTTATAAATCGTACCAGGGACAGTACCAATTTGGTCCTACTGTGCAGAACCCAATCTATCAGTATCAACCGTACCCTGGATATACTTATCAGCAACCTCAACAACCCCAGTATGGTCCAATTAATCCTGGTTTTCCGGGAGGATATAATATCCCAAATGCAATTCCAATTCCAAGTTATCTTGGATATCCTCCTCCTAGGGCTGGTTTTATGACCTAGGGTTTTCGAGACCCTAATCGTCAGTTACCATTCATTGCAACTTTGGACTTGCCTGATTTGTTGCACCTTACGAACGATCCGATTAATTATCTTCTGTTTTGGCTGCCAATGCCGAATAAGTTTCCCAGTGATATCCCAAAGTTTGAAGGTAAATCAGGAGAGGATCCGTCAAACCATGTGATGAATTATCACCTCTAGTGTGCATCTAACTCCATTTCAGAT
Organism: Pinus taeda; assembly: GCA_000404065.3. NCBI lineage: Eukaryota > Viridiplantae > Streptophyta > Pinopsida > Pinales > Pinaceae > Pinus > Pinus taeda. The sequence continues at coordinate 67,281 of APFE031066964.1, forward strand.
GATTCAATTTATTTACGTCTTTTTCAACGCACTCTGATTGGTCCTGCTGCCAAGTGGTACATTGAGTTACCGCGAGCCACTTTTTATAATTTTAGTTAGCTAGCTACTTCATTCTTAACTCATTTTCAGTTCCCTGTCAGATATGACAATGGCATGAAATTATTAACTTTATTAAAATAGTCAACGTCCACTTATACTTTAGATCACATTCATGAATGGAGACGTCGACAACATTTAGTGAAAGTTTTTATTACGGATCAAATCTTAGCAGAATGGTTTGTTAAATCATTATTACCTAAAATCACTGAGGATGTAGCTAAGGTAGGAGTTGTTACTCAAGAGCAAGTAATTGCTCAAGCTCAGTACCTTGACCTCGTTTATATGCAGTCAGGTACTTTACATGAGAAAATCCCTGACCTTCCGAAACAAAATCAAATAACTGTAGCTCCTTCAGGGTCTCATGCCGTTGACGGTATGATTGGTTCAGTTAACACCAAAAGTAAGAAGAAATCTTCAAAGAATTCTTCTCCTATCATAACTTTACCAGATTCCCCAACAGGAGACTCTTTTGTGGAAATTTCTACTGATATTCATGTCGTAGAATCATCTACGGCCAAATCAAAAAATGGCGGTAAAAAGAAGGGGAAGAAGAAAAATAAGCAAAATTCGAAAGAGAAATCAGATAAAACGGAATCTACTGATGAGAAACGTAAACCTCGTTATCCTTGTCTCATTTGTGATGAAGAGCATTCTACAAGAGACTACCCTCATCGCGCTGAGGTTGCGAAAATCGTCAAAGGTTCTCAAACGCCTGCTGTATTGAAGGATCCTTTTCCTAGTCAAGACAGTAAGATGATAGGTTCTTCCTCAAATGCCTCAGAAGAACCCATAATGATGATGTCCCATGTTAGGATTGCGACACGATCACAAGATTATGGAAGTAAAAGTCCTGTTGGTGGTAAGGAAGCATAATCTTCTAATTTGAACCCATCAACTTCAATTCTTGGTTCTGATCCACTACAGATCGAGAAAACTAACCCAGACTTAGTAATCAAACCTCCTGCTAAAGATATACTTCAAAATTCAGCTTTCAATCCACATGAGAGAGCTGCTCAGAACTATAACATTGATGAAGATTTAGCTATTTCACCTTCAGCATTGTCGGCTTTGGAGGTGCTACAATCATGTCCAACACAGCATAAATTTCTATTGTCGGCTATAGGAGCTGTTTATATTCAGGACTCGAACCTTATAATCTTCGATTTAGAAAATAGTACGCCTCGCTTACCTCATCAAATGGCTTTCCAGATTCCAGTGTTAGTCAAAAACATACCTTGCTATAGGGCTGTAATAAATGAGGGAGCTTCAATGTGTATTATGTCGATCCATTGTTGGAGATCACTTGGTTCTCCTACACTCAATCAATCTCCGACGATTCTAAAGGCTTTCGATGGCCGTGGGTTCCATCCTTTAGGCATTCTACAGGATTTACCTATAGGGGTTGAAGGTAAAACTGTTAATCTAGATGTGGAAGTGGTTGATGCCCCTCTAGATTACAACCTTCTCTTGGGTCGTAGTTGGTCTTATGCTATGATTGATGTTGTTTCATCGGTCTTTCGGCTTATAAATTTTCCTCATAATGGAAAGATCGTAACTATAGACCAGCTCACTTACTTTTCATCCGACCCAGCCTCTTCTAAAAGTATCCAGCATGTCGGCAAAACAACTATCCCTTATAAGGATGTTGGGGTAGGATTGGTTAAAGATTCTGGTTTACTAGGAACTTTTTCCTTTCCTCCTCCTAACATATCGCCTTCTACTGCAACCATTCATATGATTTCATCAGACACTATTGTTTATGATGATCCTTGGATCATACCTTCTGAACCTGAGATGGATTCATTTGGTGATGCTATGCCTTTGAGTCCCTATGAAATTGCATATCAAGTTGTACAGTCGTTTTCCAACCCTTCTTCAACCGAAATTGACCTAATGAATGTGGTCCATGGAGAATCATTTTCAATATCAAACTCAGATTCAACAACTTTTTCCGAACTTGTTCATACTGATGAGCAGATTCGAGAAATTTTGTCTGTTGATGATTTACCATGGGAAGAGCTTCATCATAGAGCTTCGTTCTTACCGGAGATTGATCATTTTGAAAATGATTTTTCATCTATTTTTACGACTGATTATGTCAAGGAACCACATAATCCATTGCAAAATCCTGATTCTGAGTTAAATTTTGGAAATATTTCTCGAACAATTCCTATTGACATTTCAGTTAAACCTGGAATTGTTGAAAACATTCATATAGGTGCCTCCTGTACGGAAAATGAATTTCAAACATATAAGGCCCTATTTCAAGAATTCCATGACGTGTTTGCCTGGTTGTATGAAGAAATGCCAAGAATTGATCCAGCAATTGTTGTTCATGAAATCAAAACTTACCCGGATGCTAAACCCGTCCAGCAACGTTTGCGTCAGATCCACCCGCGAAAAGCTACTGCTATTAAAGTAGAAGTTGAAAAAGTACTTAAAGTAGGTTTCATTTATCCAATTCCCTTAACGGATTGGGTATCGAATATTGTTCCTGTTAATAAAAAGCAAGGGATGATAAGAATACGTATCGATTATAGGGATATTAATCGAGCCTGTCCCAAAGACAATTATCCGACTCCCTATATTGATCAAATTATCGATGATTGTGCCGACAGTGAAATATTCTCCTTTATGGATGGTTTTTCTGGTTACAATCAAATCAACATTCTACCTGCTGATCAACCAAAAACGGCTTTCATTTGTCCATGGGGGACGTTTGCTTATTGCAAATTACCTTTTTGGCTGAAGAACGCTGGAGCAACTTTCCAAAGAGCTATGTCTTATGCGTTTCATGAAATCAAGCACATTGTGCAACCTTATCTCGATGATTTACCTGCTCATTCATTACGTAGAGCCAATCATCTTATTCATTTACGAGCAATCTTTATGAGATGTAGGCATTATCGAATTAGGTTGAATCCACACAAATGTGTTTTCTGTATAGAAACGATTCGTTTACTTGGATTTGTTGTTTCGAAAGCCGACATTCGTGTCGATCCCTCGAAGGTTGAAGCTATTGTCAAATTGCCTCCTCCTTCGACTCTTCGCCAACTCCAAAGTTTGCAAGGGAAAGCAAACTTTTTACGTCGATTCATTCCTAACTACGCCGAGATAACAAAGGGTTTTACCAGGTTGTTGAAACAAAATACTCTATTCTTTTTGGATGAGATAATTGAAAAATATTTTGATGCACTTAAACATGCATTGACCCATGCACCATTATTGCATCCTCCCAACTACAACCAGGATTACTTCTTGTATCTTGCCGCATCTCATTCCACCATCGGGATGGTATTAGTTTAGGAAGATGAATTTGGTAGTGAACATGTGATTTATTACCTTAGTTTAACTCTGAATCCGACTGAGCTAAAATATTCACATGTGGAGAAATTAGCCTTGGCAGCTGTTCAAGCTATCCAATGTTTTTGTCATTACATCTTACTACGCAAAACTACTGTAACTTATGACTGTAACCCTATGATCTATATTTTGAAAAACAATTGCTAGGGAGAAAGTATTCCAAATGGATTGTTATCCTGCAGGAATTTGATTTGGAGTTTGAAAAACCTAAGTCAAAGAAATCTTTAGTTTTTGCGGAGTTGATGTGTGACTTTCCATGTGCTGATACTGAAATTGTGGCGGAAGAGCCCTTTGCGGAAGAATCCTTGTTTCTTATTAGCACTCTTGATCCATGGTATGGAGATATCATAGTTTATCTCCAAACCCAATCCTTTCGGCCTAAAATTTCAAGATCTCAGCATCAGAAAATACGATTCCAATCCCAACAATACAAAATTATTGGAGATACGCTTTATCGTCGTGGGGCGGACTCCGTTTTCTGACGTTGTTTAACTCATGAGGAAGCTGAAAGGGTTCTAAATGACTGTCACTCTGGAGCGTGTGGCGGTCATATGTCTGGGTTTGCCACAGCCCAAAAGATATTGTGCGCTGGCTATTTCTGGTCGTCTTTGTTTAAAGATTGTATTAACGCGGTCCGAAAATGCCACAACTACCAAATTTTTTATCGAAAGATGCGTGCTCCACCTTCTCCTCTCCACCCTATAATTGTCGTCGGTCCTTTTTCAAAATGGGGTATCGATTTTATTACATGTAACCCTCACTCGGTCAGGGGGCATGTGTATATCATCCTTGCGGTAGATTATTTTACCAAGTGGGCCGAGGCGATGCCTCCATTTTCGGCAGATGGCAAAACTGCTGCGATTTTCGTTTTCAATCATATAATTACTAGCTTCGGTGTTCCACAAGCGATTATCACTGATCATGGGCGTCATTTTCAAAAAATCATGATGAATGAACTAACAGATCAGCTTGGCCTGTGTCACGATAGTTCTACTCTATATTACCCACAGGCTAATGGTCTTGTTGAAGCCATCAACAAAGTTCTAGTCATTATGATTCGACGAATCATTGGAATTCATAGGTCGAATTGGCATAACATGTTATTTTCAGCGCTTTGGGCGTATCGAACCTGAGTAAAAACATGAACTGGTTTCACTCCTTTCCAACTAGTTTACGGTTTGGAAGTTGTGTTACCCATTGAATGCAAAATCCCGTCATTAAAAATAGCCATAGAATTACTTCCAGCCACTTCCGAAGAGGAGGAACGTTTGTTGTACTTGGATTAGCTAGATGAGAATCGACGTGATGCTGCACTAGCAATCGAAACTCATGCCAAATGTATTAAAGCTCAGTACGATCGAAATGTTACACCTCGTAATTTTTCAGAAGGAGACCTAGTCTTACTATACGATCAAGCAAACAATAAGCTAGGGGCCAGAAAATTTGTACCTATGTGGCATGGTCCTTATGTTGTTAAGCGAAAGCTGGCGAAAGGGGCATATGAATTGGTAGATTTTGACGGTGTCTCTTTAGATAAGCCCAGAAATGGTCTTTATCTGAAGAGATATTATGCTTAAATCTGGGTGTGGAGATTTTAGTTAGATTAGTTTTCTTTCTAGCTGGTGTGTTTTAGATTAGAAAAGTGTGCTTAGTTTAAAGAGTGTTTTTGTCATTATTCCTGCTTATCTTGATTTTACTCTTGATATTGCAGATGTCGACATCTCTTCAAACATACATTGGTTTTGTTGATGGTGCTTGTCGTAATACACGGAACATTTCTTCCGCAGCTTGGGTTATCTATTCACCCTCTGATGAGTTGGTATGTATGCATGGGGTAAGCCTCGGTCAAGAAACGAACAACATTGCAGAGTATAGTGCAGTGATTGAGTTATTATCTGAATCCATCTCATTTGGGATTCGGAGTTTGATTGTGAGGTTAGATTCTGAACTCATTGTATTGTAGCTTAATAGAGTTTATGCCATTAGAAATCCAGTGTTATTCAGATTATTTTTGAGAGTTCGTCTCTTGGAACGTGAATTTGACTATATTGAATATCAGCATATTCCAAGATATTTAAATACATTAGCAGATGCAATTGCTTCTCGAATGTTAAGTAGACATTCGCAATAATCAAAAACTAAATTTAAAAACATTTCATAACATGTTTTACAAGATAGCCAGTAATAGTGATATAGCATAGCATAGAAGTGTGTCAAATATACATCGTCTTCGATCATAGGTTGAAAAACACCTTATGATCGGCAAAAATGATAGTACAAAAAGAAAAAATGTCATATGAGTCTATAAAAGGCGATCATCCTATCACTGGTGATGATCACGATAAGAAACCACTACTCGGTCCACCCTACGAAGGAACCTCGTGAAAGGTCTTGGGACCCCAATCACATAGCGCTGTAGCCTAAGAGGAATGTCATCTATGCTAGTCTCTGGAATATCTGCTGTCAAGCGCTCTAGATGGTTTTCCAATTCGGCTAGGGTCTCTGTAGATTTATCCTGTGGGGTTGGTACTGCTGCAGCTGGGTGTTTCCTCTCATAGGGCCAGAGAGTGGCTGGTCATTGTGGACCTACATCTGCATTTGAAAATTTTTACTATCAATTTTGGGACGATTTTAAAAAAAAATAATAATAAAAAAAAATAAAAAAAAAATAAAAAAAAAAAATTAGAAAATGTTGAAAATGATTTTACCTGAGTCATCCCATTGCTCTCCTAGTGGAAGAGCCATGTCTGAGTCTCCACAATAATCCATGCCAGCATAAGGAAAACCCTGAATCGCAAAAACTTGGTTCTCTAACCAACGAAAATACTCAAGAGGAAATTGAACAACCTTTGAACCCTCCTCAGGATGACGGGCCATAATTGCAACCCAACGCATCAGTTTGGGCTCTCGGGGAAGTCCAGCTTCAACGGAAAGATGTTGTGGGACCAACATTGGGACCCTCTCTAGACCAAAGCTCACAACTAAGAAACCATATCAAAAGTTTTTCAGTTGTCCGTTCTTTGCTCTAGTCAGTTGGCCTTTTATATTAGCCAACACAGCTTCGCACCAGTTGAAGATGGTGCCTCGATAACAGTCTACTGCCATCCGCATTTGGGATCCAGTGGCCATATGTAGTTCTGCACTTCCGCAGAGTTTGGTGACAGTAAATGCAATCACTTTGAGTTCAGGACGGGAGATGGTTTTGATATCAATCCCTTTGTCCTTGGTTTGGTTGTTACAAAACTCTAGCCGGAGGCTATCGACAGACTAACCACCTGCCCTAGTCCCGAATAGAGTCAATTGTTCACCTCTCTTGGGAAAATCAGTCAAAAAGTAAATGTCCTCTGGCTCCATTTCGAGCTGGTGGCCACCGATAATGAAACAATGGTCCTGTATATTTCATCTGTCCACCAGCCACTGCAGAAAGTCTACTTGGGCCCTCATGCTAGGTATGGCCCAGAATTTAAATAACCTGCATGCCTTCAATGCATCTATTGAAGGTTTATGATTAATTGCCGCAAGGTCCACATCTTCGTGCTCCCGTTTCCACCAACTAAGCATGATGTATACCCTACATTGAAAGAAAAGGTGGATTAGAACATTTTAAATCAAAGTTTTTGGGCGGAAATTGAAGAATTTGAAATTCTAAAACCTATGCCGCGGGGACCGCACTCTCCAGTTAGAGCCAGTGCGTAGCTCTGCACTCTGCCCAAGCAGCAGGTGCGGGACCCTGGCTCTTTCCTGCGTAGGAAAAAGTCGGGGTCTGCAGGTTTCACATGCTGCGCCCGTGGACCCCCGCGAGCGGTCTTTTAAACAAAATTCTTCTTAAAAACCAAAATAGAAACCTAAAAACAAAATTCAAACAGTTGAAATGTAAGATTAAAGTGATGTGGATTACTTGGAGGTGACAGTTTTTTATTCCAACGGACAGATTTTCCACAATCTTCACAGGAAGTTTCTTACCCAAAAGCTCTCTTTCTCACTCTGAAGTCAAACGGTAAAAATGAATTTACAAAATCCCTTTTTATAAGCTTTTTTGAATAAATGAATTTTTAATTTGTTTATTTTTCACTTTAAAAAGGTAACTTTTTGATGAATTTTTATTTATTTTAAATAGGTATGAGTAATGTTTGAGTTTTTGTGCAGGATATCAGATTTTTCAGGCAAAATTGATCATTTTCAAAAAAAAAGCATTAGAGTCATCTTTAAGCTCTTTTCTGACTCCTAAAATATGAAAAGATTTCCGAGTTTTTCTTTTTGAGCTTGTTAAAATGGAATTAAAAGGACGGTCCACTTACAGCTCTTTTCTGACCGTATAAACATGAAAAGATTGCCGGATTTTTGTCGTTTCAAATTCGATATTGGTTATAAAATGACGTGTCGTTGATCGCTTTTTTACTTTTTCAGGTCAGAGACACTAATGATGAGAAGTACTCCTTGATCGTAATGGTCAAGCGGTTCTCTCAAGTATTATTTTATACTTTTTTCGGGCCTGGGAGACACAAATGTACGAAAAAGGACAACCATGGAGTTTTCTTAAGTATTTCTTTTGACTCCCTAAAATTGAAAAACACCGAGTTTCTCCTATACTGGACTCATTAAAATTTAACAGTAAAGGACCTGTTCAATTACAAATAGGAATGGACCACTCCTTCTTAGGGTTCGAATTTAAACTAAGTTGGACTCATCCGAAGGATGAGCTTATAATCAAGAAAATGTTATCCTCCTCAAGCCTGTCAAAAATAAAGAGGTACTTGCCAGAAATGGTGGGGGAAAAGAGAGGAAAATGAACCTGTTTGTTATACTTTGTGTCTCAAAAAAACATTTAACCACTCTTGAATACGACACTTTTTGTTCACCTGGGTTGGGAAATCCTTTGCCTAACAGTTAAACAAACCATATTGAAAGTCTTCAGCCAGTTTCTGGGTATTAGCTTTGGGTCAATTGTCACCAAACCATCTTCAGTGTCGTTATGTGTTCAAGAGGTCAGTGCAAATAAACCATTCATTTGCTAAATATTTTTCATCCATCTTGACCATCGCTGAGTGATTTCGTGTTGTGGGCTTGCCTACAACGGATCACTTTCTATCGACTTCAGCTTATTATCTAGAAAGATGATCTATAAATCGTTCATACCTTGGGATCTGCATGCCTCAATGGCAGGTTTCTCGTCTTCGATGATAGCTTGCATCATTGACCTTCGATCAAAGGATTCCGTGACATGTTCGACATCAACTCATCTATTCACATTTCATGGATTGTACTGAGTACTTTGAGAGCCAATGACATTATGGGTGGTTTCTCTCACACTTGTTAATAGATTACATCAATGACTGGTAATCAAGTGGTTTCTACCATGTTTGACTTCGACACATTCATTCACATGGATAGAATCGTACTATTTTGGGAAGTAGAAATCAAGACCCTGGATCTAGTTTCCACCATCCAGGCTGCGAGGAATTTTTTTACTCATTATACAATGGACTATTCATAAATAGATGGCTGCACCCATACTGTGTCTACATATGTATATACTTGTGATGTATTACAAGATCATTCCTATATCATAGCAGTTTAGTTAGGTGTCTAGTTAGTTTTGATCTGAGTATGGGAATGCCTACCTCAGCGATGATATGATCGCATATATATATTTTGTATTGAATTTTTTTACAGGTTCCAACCAGGCTCTCCACAAGATGATCCTTGAAATGATAAAGTACTTCACTCTTCTTAGATGACAAATACTATCTATTACAGACTTCGCACTTTAGGGGGCAATCTGTTGCACAAAATATTGTCACCATGACTTTCTGCAGTCAGTGTGAGTCTATCACCACTCATACTATCCTCCTTTGCAAGTCTTAAACCTCAGATCTTCATGTCAAGCCTTAAAAATGAGAGAAAGTCCTTGAAAATCTCTAAAACTCTGGTTCCACACTTTCTCCTAGCATTACCTGCGGTCTCGCACCCCTTGGTCATGTCGCCTGCAGACCTGCCCGCTCTGTCTCTAAAGGAAAGGGTGCGGACCCCTGTAAAAGTCAAAAAGGCGCAAGTTTATTATTAAAAACTCACTTTGGGTTAATTCTGGACACTTCTAGAAGGAATCTTGAGGTGGAAAGTTTGCTCCTAGGTGGTTCATGCATCCCATAACTAAAGGAGCTAACCCCTTGATGTGAGGAGATTATCCCTTTGAAGGAGGTCTCTATCCCTTTGAAGGTGGACCTGGTAACTTCCTTCCTCTGCACTATAAAATGAGGCATTGGGCTGGTTGCTAGGGAGGTTGAAAGCTAAATATTTTTTAGGGTAAAGGCTGTTGGAATTTAGACTTCCTAATTGAGCTTGAGAGGAGAGATTGCATACCTTTTGATCTCATTGGGAAGGGTGTGAAGCTTGTCAAAGTAGAGGAGATTCTTGCTGGACCTTGGGAGGAGCTTGTATAGCATCAAGGCACCAAGGTTGTAAAGTTCTTCTTTGTTTAAAGTTAATACAATCAAGTTCATTTTTCTCAATAAGCTGTCTTATATGGTTTATTTCATGAATTACTTGATCATCATGATAAATATGGTTTATTATATTGGCTATGCAGGTGTTATTTGATGTGTGCTTGTTTGTGTTTGCAGGTTCTTTAAAAGGAAACTCATTTGGATGGTCGGAGCGTGGCTACCACAAACTAGCATTGCACTTGTGGTAGGGTCTAAAAAATCTCTTAGCTTTTATATATAAATCGCAATATTTAGAGAAAGATAGAATTTGCTTGTCTTGCTTGTCGCTAGATATCTCTAGATACTAGGGAGATCGGTCTTTTCTGTAAGAACAATTTATCCGGTCGACATCGGGTCTGGCCCCCAATCGCATATCGCATATTGGCAAAGCCCGAGCCTTATACATAATACACGCAGCGATATGGCGGATCCGCTGAGCCATCAAATACGATATATATATTTTCGGGTCTGAAGCCCTATCTCATATCGCGATTGGCGGAGCCCCAGGCTTGTGCATATTGCAATATGCGATAGGCCATACCCAACGATATTTATGGACTCCAATATATAACATTTGTGGTCCAGCTTGAGCGATCGAGGCGGGATTTTCTGTGTTTTCCAAATTTTCCAAAATAACAAAGGGATCGGGTTTCCAATGTAAAAGGTGGGCCTGTGGAGTCCCTATTGTGTAATTGCACATGAAGTGGAAGGCATGGGTACTGCGACTCGCGGAGGGGCCAATACTCGATTGCAATTTAAAAGAATCCCTCAAAAACTGTGCCAAGCCTATGGATTGAGTGGGAAATTGTGTGTTGATTGTGTTTTGTGCGTAGATCATTTTCACACTTGTTCCCGTAGTTTATAAAAGTTAATGAATGCAGCGTTTGAGTTCTATGTGAATATCTCTATTATATTGTTCACAATCATGAAGCTAATGGTAGCTATCTCTACAGGTGAGAAGTAAAGGACACAAGAGGGGCTTTGAAGAGCCATGTATGTAGATGCGTTGCATTTAAAGGTCTGGCCGCAAGCGTTCCAGGGCGGAACCCCACGTGTTGCCTGTACATTCCGAAAGCAAAGCTGTCTCGATCTTCATTATGGGAAGGCAACATATAGTCACCCTTTTACCAACATCTGTTCACTTCCTCAGGAAATGAATCGATCCAACCATTATGCTCTCTACGTGTCAACGGTCACATTGACGATCCTATCTCTGTGTACTCAATTTGCATATCAGAAATAGTGGGATGACAAAGAGGCAGGGTAGACCTAGAGTCAGGGGCATTTTCATAAGTATTACCTCCGAAGAGGAGAAAGGGCTTTTGATTTTCGAGAAGAACAATTTGGCTTTATTGTGAATAAGGAGGACGGTTTAGGGGGAAGAAGGAGCCTTTAGTCTCAAACTTATTTGATTGTTCTTTCATATGTTTTGGATCAGAGTGTTGTTGCTGGCATGAATGTAAATGTGATCTGTATTTATGCATATTGATAACTTACAATTCACTGTTAGTCTTGTTAAATTGAATGTGATTCAGTTTCGTGTTTAACTTGTGAATGGTCTCTGATTTGAAACTAAGTTAAACATCAGTTGCAAGTTTTAATTCCATAAAAGAATGTGAATTCCTATATGAGTGATTGGATTGCAATTTAGCTTTAATACAGTCTTATCCAGCTGTGAATTCAGTGATTGATTCATTTGGACTTGAATCTATGCGTGATGTTTAATCTTCTTTATCATGCTCCTATCAAACATGTATATGATGTTTAAACCTCTGTATTATGTTCTTGTAGGATAGATTAGGATAGATAGGACTAGCTTAGAGTAGTTAGAAGTAGTATAGATAGGATTTAACACATAAAGGTTAGTTGTTTTATTTTGTTGATGTAATCGAAGTCTTCCTCTTGGAAGCAATCTTTCAACATGTTTAAATAGTTTACGGAGTCCCTTAAAACCCGTCGGAGCTAGCCATTCCAAACGAAAGCAGGTCTAATTGGGGCTTGCAATCGGGTTAGTTCTCCTTGTTGACATAGCAGAAATTGGCCATGTCAACACTACCAAACTGAAACCTTGGTCTGTGATTTCCTCCGTCGACTCCTCTCAGCCTGGGACATTGTGGGGGATTACACCACTTATTGTAGTTTTATAACTTATCTTATGACAAAATTTACATCCATATACATATGTGCATATAGCAACATCACCAAAACATATACCAAAACATATACCAAGACATATACCAAAAGACCATACCAAAATTTCTTTGCCTCAACCAGTGAACAAGGAAGGATACATAGCCCACATCTGATCCGCCATTTCCCATGTAGCTTCATCGGGCCCAAGTTCTTCCACTCCACTTTAAGTTGCTCGATTTCTTAGTTTTAAAGCATGAGCACCTTTTTTGCAATATACTCTGAGGATCTGGCTAGAATTCTCCATATGGTTCCACTTGCAATACAGATCAATCAATCACATGATCAACATCCTTAACATACTTATTAAGCAATGATACATGGAAAACATCATGTAATTTCATTGTCAGAGGCAGTGCAAGTCAATTGGTTACTATTCCATTCCTCTCAATTATACTGAAGGGTCCACAAAATCGCGGTGCTAGCTTGGCATATGATCCAATCCGCAATGAGTTCTTCTTCACTTTGATGCCCAAGTACACTTTTTCCCCAACCTAGAACTCCTTAAACAACCTGTTCTGAATTGCATAGCTTTTCTTCCTATCCTGTGCTACCTTTAGGTTCTTCTTGATCACCTGAATTTCCTTTTCCATGTCTGCCAACATCTCTAGTCCAATCAACAACTTGCATATTAACCAGATCACTCCAACTAATGGGAGTGTTGCAACTCCACCCATACAATTCTTCAAAAGAACTCATCTTCAATGACACCTGATAACCGTTGTTTTATACGAACTCTACCAAGGGGATATAATCTTCCTAGTCTTGTTGTTGATGCATCACATACATCCTCAACATGTCCTCCAATATCCTTTTGAGCCCCTCCCTCTGTCCATCTATCTACGAATGATAAGTTGTATTGAAGGCCAACTTTCTGCCCAAACCTGCAAATAACTCCTTCCAAAACTTGGAAGTGATCTTCACATCCCTGTTTGACATAATCTTCTTTTGGACACCATGCATTTTGACCATATCTCTGATGAATACCTATGCCACATCGTTAGCTCAGAATGTAGACTTCACTGGAATGAAGTGTGCAACCTTCGTCAACCTATCCACAACAACCATGATGGAATCATGCTGTCTCACTATCTTTGACAACCCTGTAATGAAGTCCATGGAAATGACCTCCCATTTCCACTCTTGAATCACGATCAACTGTAGCAGCCCACCTGGATGTTTGCACTCTGCCTTCACTCTTTGACAATCAAAGCACCCAGCCACAAATTCTGCTACATCCTTCTTCAGATTCGTCCAATAATTACATCTCTTCAATGCAGTCAATGTCTTCTGATAACTTGGGTGACCTGAATAATGTTTCACATGAAACTCTCTCAAGATCACCTTCTTGAGCTCACTACCATTCAACACATATATCCTGTCTCTCAATATGACCAATCCATCCACTGTAAGACAATAATCCATACCTTGTGCACCTACACCTATACCTATGCCTGTACCTGTACCAGTACTCTGCTGCAACCTGTGCATAATATTCATATACCTGACATCCTACTGACCTACCTACAAGATCCTATCCTATAGATCTGTCCCATTGGAGGTCATAACTGCTAAGTGATTTTCCTGTAGCCGCCTGCTGAGAGCATATTCCACCCTGTTCTCTTTACCTTTGATTTACCTGATCTCAAAATCAAACTCACTAATTGTCGCTGACCATATAGCTTGCCTGACATTCAAATGTGACCGGTTAAACAAATATACCAACCCAATGTGATTACTCATAAGTACAAACCTCCTGCCAAGAAGATAGTGTCTCCACATATTCAATTCATGTATGATTGTTGCTAACTCAATATCATGTTTCAGGTAGTTGTGCTCGTGCTCATTTAGTTTACATGACTCATAGCATACCACCTATCCATGTTGCATAAGGAATCCACCAAGTCCTCTCTTGCAAGCATATGTACTACAAAATCTTTGTCCGGATCTGCAATTTGTAGCATTGGTGCATGTGTCAACAACTGCTGAAGTTGCTCAAAGCTAGCCTCGCACTCCTATGTCCATTCAGACTTCTACCTTTCCTTTGCAATGATGTGATACGATAAGAAATCTGCAAGAAATTCTTGATGAACCTCCTATAATAGTCTGTGAACCCCATGAAAGATCTCACCTCATCTACACTCTTAGGAGCTACCTACTTCATGATGGCTCTTATATTCTCTGGATCTACTACAATGCCCTCCTTGGAGACAACATGTCCCAACTAGTGTACCCCACTCTGAAAGAAACTACACTTGGTGAGCTTAGCATAGAATTGATGCTCCCTTAACAACCTGAATATTACTACTAAATGCTCGACATCCTCTTCCTCATTTTTATAATATACCAATATATCATCAATGAACACAATAACAAAATTATCCAAATACGAATGCAACACACTATTCATTAAGCATATGAATGTATCTGAAGCATTAGTTAAGCCAAATGGAACAAAAAAAACTCATAATGCCCATAGTTGGTCGTGAAAGTGGTCTTGGAAATGTCCTCCTCTTTGATGTGTACCTAATGGTATATGGATCTCAGATCAATATTTGAGAACACTATTGCTCTCTTCGGCTGATCAAACAAGTTATCAATCCTCGACAAAGGGTACTTGTTCTTGATGGTCACTTAGTTCAACTTCCTATAGCCAATGCATAATCTAAGAGTTCCATCTTTCTTCTTCACAAACAAGACTAGTGCTCCCCAAGGTGATACACTTGGCCTAATTTATTCCTTGCCCAACATTTCCTTTAACTGCAATTTCAACTCAACCAACTCATGTGTGCTCATCTTGTAAGGTGCTTTTGATGCTAGAGCTGCCACTGGCACTAACTCAATAAAAAAGTATACCTCCCTATGAGGTGGAAACTCTATAATGTCCTCAGGATATACATCTTGAAACTGCTGCAAAATTAGGTACCTTCTCAACACATCTACAGCCTCAACCTCCTTACCCTTGTCACTAGAAATGTGTACTACAAATAACATACACCCTTTCCTGCAGCTAAGCTTTTGTTGCCTAGCTACCACCATCCTAATTGATGTGACTTTATTCTTACCCTGCAAGACTCTTGGTTCTCCATTGTCATCAACACACTCAATAGATTTTTCATAATAGTCTACCTTGGTTCTATGAAGATACAACCAATCCATGCCCAACAACATACTGTATGATCCCAATGGTAATACATTCAAATATACTGTGGTAGGCATACCACTCAAATCAAATGCACAAACCCTTACCCAATGATGAACTCGCTTCTTTGTACCTATAGCCAACTACACTAACTAAGACTTTGCATGTAACTCTTTACTCAAACCACATTTATCCACCAAGTGAGAACTAACATAGCTATAATTAGATCTAGGGTCAATAAAAATAGAAATAACTTGATCACAAAGCTTACCATCCATCTTAATGATAGATTCTTAGTGTTCTGCTTGTCTATTGTCCACTGCTACATAGATACGAGGAATGCTATGACCAACATCCCCAACAGTCTGCACCTCCTATGCACTGTATATCTGAGGCCTTCCACCCCGATTCTATGGAAAATATCTCTTAATGCATTCCTTGGCACATGTCCAACACTCCAACCGACCAATACCAACACCTTTATGTTGTTGCTATGACCCATGTCCCTGTCTAGTTGTATTAAATGTCTTTTGTGGTGCCACATTCCCTTTCTCATTTGCATGTTGAGGCCTTATCCTCTTAGGCTTCCATTTACCTTTACCTTTGTCTTTTCCCTTCCATCCTTTCTAAGGTTCATTCTTATTCTTTGATTGTTCATAGCAATGCTTCAATTTCCCAATAGCTTCCTCAAGTGACTGATGCTCATCATACTCAATCTGATCTCTAAATGCTAATGGAAGACCACTTACAAATTGATGAACTTTATCCTTATAATCAGTATGATATGGTACATACCTGAATAGCTCCAGAAACTTGTTTGTGTACTCTTCATTTGTCATTGATCCCATCTTTAGCTCATAGAATTCCTTGGCCTTATTGTCATAGTACCTCTTTGACAAGTACTTCTTCCTGAAAAGCTTCTTGAACTCCCCCCAACTCAAATCATTTGTCCTGATGTCTCTTGCACACTTAACATCTTCCCACCAAATGTTTTCTTTACCTTTCAAGTTGAAGATCATTACTTTGGCCTTCATGTTATCTATGTACTCCTGCAACTCGAAGAACTTTTTCATCCCAAGTATCCAAGCCTTTATATCTTCTAGCTTCTTCACATCTCCATCAAAAGAAGGTGGAATTTCTTTCTTAAACTCATCTGGAAAGTATCTCCTATCATTCCTCCTATAAGGATGATAGTGATGACGATCATGATGCCTATCAGAACCAAAAATAGAATAGTACATGTACTCATCGCCTCTCCTATCTAGAGTATCCAATAACCTACCATCTCTCACCGTATAAGATCTATCTGACATGTGTCTACTGGGAGACCTACTTCGATATGCCCCATTAGTTCTATCCTCATGTCCATGGCTAATCTTAAGCGACCCTTGTTGTTGCAAGTCTGACAAACTCTGAAGGAGTGTAGAATTAACCTCTGCTTGTTTCTCTTGTGCCTGTATGATCCGGTCATTATCTACCTTACAAATCCTTATTTCTTCTTTTAAGCTTCTCAATGTGTTTTCCAAATTAGAAGAGTGCCCCACGCCACGCTGCCCATCTGATTCATAGGGAGATTCTATGTAGTCTACCACCTTGCTAGCCATTTGGTATCTTTCCTGCAATGCATATGTCAGATAAACCAAATCACAATAAATCAACGTACCTTAGTATAATTTGGGGAGGATACCTCGTCTGCAAGATCATCAAATCAGCGTGATACATGTATAACATGATCATAACAACATATAGACATATAATAAGTAAGTGCATCAATGCATAAACATGATTACAACAAAAACTCATGAAATTACAACCATATAAACCACATATAACCCATCAAAATACTCATAGAAATACAATGAGAAATAAAATTTCATTAATGATGCAAAAACCAAACCTAAAATGGGACTTCCACATTCCGCCCGACCATAGAATGGCTAAGCCAAATCTCTCTTCAGTGATTCATCCTCGTGCCATATTCCAAGCATGAATGTGTGACTCAAACCAAATGAACCAAGCAAGGCATACCAAGGCTAAACCACCTCACCCTCATCAATTGAAACTAGACTTTACCATAATCCATCCTGGATCACTAGGCCAACAAAATGAACACATCATAACAGGATTTACCGTGATCTCCACCTGATCACTAGGCCAAACAAACATGGATGCCACCCGAATTTCTCCACCTACATCGTGAGGAATTTTCTTGCTTCCTAGTCTCTTAGGCTTCACCGCAATCCAAACCCAGATCACTAGGCCCTAAATCAAGACATACTCTCCAGGATTTACCACATATCCCAAACCCGAGACTACTAGGTCTAACGGAGAGCAAACCACCTCTTGGCTTTATCGTATATCCTGCCATTCATCGCACCAAGGCAACACAATCCTGGCTTTACCACAACCCACAGTCTGACTTAGGGGTCACTAGGCCAGTGGCTTTACTTTGATCCACAGTCTGGTTCAGGGACCACTAGGCCATGTGCTCTATCATTCGGAGATCCACCCCACTCAGCTTTGAATTCATCTGGTAATCTAGCTCAACCAAAACATGAGAACGCCATCACACCATCACTATCCAAAACTGGCAAGGCTAGGCTAAAAACACCTGTTACACCACATGCAATACCATGCATGCCAAATATAGCAAGGAAAATACACATGAAAATTGATACCTGCAATGAATCCTGTTGTAGCAACTTGATCATGCCTTTCCCTACTTTATCTTTGCTTCCACTTGCCTTATTTTCCTTTCTTGCTCCAATGCCAAAATTGCTCCAAGAACTCTAAGTGTCGAAGAGTGAGAGAGAGAGAGAGAGAGTAATGAGAGAGCTCTAAAACTCAACTGGCAAAAGGTTACCAAGTGATCCTCATAAGCCATTTTATGAATGAGGCCTCTATTCTCTTCATTTTCCATTATTTTCCTTCATTTTCCTCCTCACATGCAACCTATGACATTTCACCTCCCTTTTCTCCTAATTTCCATTATTTTCATAAATAAATGTGCCAAAAATGCCATTTTTCCTTTCCAAAGCCTTAGCCATTTCCTTAGTCATAAACAACCAAATGAACACCCACTAGGATGTCGTGCCCAAAATTAAGCTTGGAATAAGTGTCCCATCAACCGTGGTTATTACTTTTTCCTTTTTTTTATTACATGGAATTTTCACCAAAGTTGTTACACCACATGTGGACATTGGTTCAGGTATGCTGATTAAATTTCTAGGGTGGCATCGATGAAGGCCTTGTGGGTAGATACAACCAAGTTTAAAATATCAATGTGTCCATCTATGTTTTCCATGTCATCCAGTACAAGTCGCACAACAATAAGCCTCTCATGTACAATCGCGTGCCCAATGGAACCTCAAACAAACAATCAGGTAGAAACAATATAAAGACTCCACTAGCCCAAGGACCAATGCCACCACAATCTCATGTCCAACATAAAATATTTGATTTTTTCATACAATCAGTGTTGCCATACTCCATCTCAAAATAACTATAAATGGAAATGACTATACCAAATCTAGAAAGAGTCGTCACCCCCCAAAAGTATTCGCTTCAACATTAAAAGGGTAGATAGGGAATAATAATCGATCCATGGAAAAATCTAGTATAAAATAGAATGTATCACCTTTCTCTATATAGAAACCAACTTGCCACCTCGAGAGAATGAGTGTGTCCAAATAATATTAAAGCATAAACAGCTTGTCAAAATAATGCACTAGATCTGGTACCCCTCCATATATAGAAATTATGCTAGCTGAATCCACATCTAGACAAACTTATAAATACAGAATGTGCATGCACTCTATTCCAGGGATCTAATATGATCAGGGATCCCACCAACCCAATCGGATGGCTGCAAATATATTACAAACCCCGAAAAAAATTCATTATAGAACCCTCTAGAGATTAATATCACATAGATCCACCCCACATTGACCACATGTAATTTAATCAGGGTGGCAGGTAAACCATAATTTGTATCCACCCAAACATACAAAAGGAGCCATAATATATCATATAACTGAAGGAATTACAAATACAATTGGAAAAGGTTCACCTAAAAAGAGAGCCATGAACATGATCCACCCAAGAGAATGTAGCAGATAGGGACAAACATGGACTTTGTCACCATAGAAACATGCAAAAAATTTAAACATCATATCCACCATGAAACAAAAAAACCCTATATACCATAACCAAACCATAAGAAGAGGATGGGAAAAGTAAGACCGTCGAAAATATGCAAAAAGAGATAGCAACAACAAGAACACCAACAACCGAGGCTCTGCTATCATCTGCGAAAACAACTAAAACGAAGGTATTTAAATGGGCGGGAGATATTAAAAGAAGAAAGCCATTTCCTCCATAGAAAGGTGATATTAGCCTGTTCTAAATGCACCCCAGATTCTACATCAACCTCTGAAGTATCCTCCTTACAAATTCTTTTCCAAATGAACATGGGACTTTCATCGGGGATACCACAAATGTTTTATATTAATGAGGTAGAGAATGTAGATCAAACAAATAAACAAGAGGATGATATGTAGCAATTCATGGACCGATCGGGTAAGCATCCTAATAGTAGTGAAATCTCACTAGGGGATCCAGTCATGTGCAGACAGGACGAAGTAACCCCAATAGAGAAAAATGGGAGTAATCAAATCATCCCCAAACAACTACTAAATATGGATAAAAACAGAGACCCCAACAACATTATCCCAACAAGGGCATAGGTAGTGGGTCATCCAGACATAGTGTAACCCAAAACCACATAAATGTTTAGTGAAGAGGGGGAATATTAGGGAGCACTTACAATTACAAAACAAAAAAATGTAGAACCCAAAAATTACTCTTCCTCGGAGTCTTAATATGTTGCAACATGGACTTACAGTAGTTATGAATCCTTTGGTTGCAAGGTATGTTATTTGTTTCTGCTCCTGCATTTTAACAATTATCGCACCAGCTCTTCCACCCATCCTTAGGTATCTCAACCATTTCAACTTCTTTTTTTAATATGTTGCAGCATGCTCACACTATCTAGCTCTCTGACGGTAATCTAACAATGACACAAGACATAAACACAATAATAACAATAACCATGTCCAATGCCTTGTTAGTTGTGTCATATAGAATGCAAATGATACAATTCATATATTCAAATAACTGGGAATGCAAATATCTAAGACGGTTAGGAATTCAATTTAATTTTTAATCAAAATAGGTACATTGTGATGTGAGTGTCATATTGTGGAATATATAGAGAATAAATTGAAAAATCTTGAGTCTCATGCTTCACGCAACAAAATATTATGATGGTTTTGGGAAGTAATGTTAAAATAGGAAGAGAGAATTAATTTTCATATTATGTTATTTACTTAAATTATAAGAGATTTAGGAGTTTTATTTATTAATAATAAAAATAAAAAATAATATATTTTAAATGTTTTATGTTTTTTTTCATTCAAGTTGTGGAAGGAATGAAATAATGAAATGAAATACAAAAAATAAATGGAATACACATAGAGAAATACAATAGAGATTACAATAATATAGTGGAAACCCAACTTCTATTGATAAATGGAATAGTAGAATATTGTAAATAGGTATAAAATGCTAACCCTAGAAGATGAAGCACCAAAAGGTTTAAGACCCTAATGGAGTTAATTGCCATGTCAACTTTTCGAGGTCTTCTTTTTTTCATATGATCTCTGTTTGGTGTGCTCAGTAGCCCATTGGAAATCTCTATTCAAGAATTACACATTTTGATTGAGGCCTGCGCGAAACATTTTACTTGGGTCCTATCTATGTAAAAAAATGTCATTTAGGGCCTCAAAATGGCCCCGAAAGTTTGCAACGTTTGGGATTCGAAACGTTGGTGTAAAAATTCTCTTACTGTGGATTCTCCGATCAAAAACTCAAAAATCACAAACCACAGGTCTCTGAAATCCAAGATAAATAATTGTTTAAATAGTGGAATAGGTGGATGGCCATTAATATCCATTTGGATCAAGCCTCCCCCTTAGGAAGAACCGGTCTCCCTTGCGTCAAGTTCTCTCATAATATTCTCTCATAATATGGGGAAACTTTTATTGAATTTAGCTCCTCGTCAACCACTTGTCTTGCTAAA
Source organism: Pinus taeda (assembly GCA_000404065.3). Taxonomy (NCBI): domain Eukaryota; kingdom Viridiplantae; phylum Streptophyta; class Pinopsida; order Pinales; family Pinaceae; genus Pinus; species Pinus taeda. Next base: position 88,696 of record APFE031066964.1, read on the forward strand.
GAAGTTATCCTTCTTTGACAACCTAGTAGAGTTGTATGTGTTGATGGTGGGTATCCTTTCTTGGTCTCCATGATCCAATCCATCATAGCATGTTCAATGCAGTCAAGGTTGTGTTTTGTGGGGGCTAGTTGCTCGACTGCCTCCGAGGTGTCCAACAACAGTGGAAAATATGGTGGAAGCAACTCCACATTAAACACTAGGTGCAAGCTAAGGAAAGGGGGGATGCTTAATTTAAAAGTATTTTCACCCTTAACCTTTATGATTATGTAAGGCCCACATCATAGTGATTTGAGCTTCCTATGGGGGAATATGATGTGCTTTTTCTATAAATGTAACCACATATTATCACCAACTTGAAACTTATGTGGAACCTCATGCTAGTCATGTTGTTATTTGTACTTAGGATGATAGCATGGAGCTAGGTTACATGTTTTGGCAAGAGAGAGCGTGTTTAGGTGGAAAAAAATTAAGCGCTCGATCTAGTGCCTCGAGCGCTAAAAACATAGTTGGATTGAGGGTTAAAAACAATCCCTTGATCAAATTTTAGGGCTCAATCGAGCATATTGGCTTGATCGAGCCATTATTTCCTATTAAATTTCCCACCAGTGGTCTGCGCGTGCCATTTTCACACACCATGGGACATTTTAGAGCTTAACCGAGTGTTTGAATAGGTCGATGGAGAGTATTGCAACTCGATCGAGCAATTGGTGAATGGAGCATTCAAACAAATCTTTCCAATGATCCCACCAACATCTAGAGGCGCAAATGAAGGTAGGTATTTTATCTTTTTTTTTGTATTATTTATTTTTTTTTTTTGAAAAAATAAACAGAATTTTTTTGAAAAAAAAACACTACCATATACAAAAATCATGAAAACCATTAAAAAACCTTTCAAAACAACATCGAAAACCACAAAAAAACCATAAAAAAAAATCCTTCCAAACAACTTAGAAAACCAGAAAACGAACCTAGCAAACCACAAACAACCATAAAAAAACCCTTAAAAAAAATCAGAAAACAACTTAAATAATGCTTCGAAATCATCGAAAAAGCTATAATTTAGTTTTTAATTTTTTTTCTTACTTGCAATTTTTATTTATTAAATACATATTTTCTTTTGAATGGTGA
>APFE031066964.1:138944-154240 GCA_000404065.3 Pinus taeda
GCTCCAGGTTTATGATAACCCATGGTAATACCAAGATCTTACAAGATTTTATAATTGAGTAAAATATTCGCCATTCCTAGTGAGAGATTCACCAAAAAATTATATATACATATTATATTTTTGATAAAATCGCCTTCCATTTTTCCTATATACCATGGAGATTCGCCCATTTATTATACTTATAAATTTAGGGGGGGTTCTTAAAATTTTCCCTGGGATCCATTTTCGCAGGGAAGATATCCACAAAGTTGTGCATTAGAATGGCATCACAAATCATCCCAGCCAGGGGATCAATCTTCCTGTGAGATCCTAAACTTCGCCAAAGCCGATAGTGTAGTTGAGATCCCCAGTGATGATGAGTGAGGCTAGCTCCATCATACCAGAAGTTATCAACATGTCCCACAATACAGACCTATTCTTATATGGAGCATAAATGTTAAGGATATGAACACGACCACCTAGGTTGTAGATGTTTCGCTCAAGAAAAATGCTAGCAAAGCACTTGTAGGCTTTAATCTTGACCCATCGAGGGTCCCATATGGCCACCAGCCCACTAGAGAGGCCCACAGCAGCAGTAGCAGTAATATACTAATTTGGAAACATTTTTCGAAAATAATGAACAGCTCATGGAACAAAATGAATGGTTTCTTGTATAAGGATGATGTAAGGATGCAAAGTGGAAAGGAAACGCTTGAGATCTAGGTATTTTGGTGTAGCCCTCAAACCCTTGATGTTAAGGGAAATGATAAAAGTCATGAGAGTTTGTTTTCAGGCATTTATGCTCTAACGGCCCATGAGGGAGGGATGTCAACAATAGGTACATCTACGAGAAAGCGATCCATGGAGAGGAATGCGGGTTAGGCCTCCGTCATCCCTGAAAATAATGGCAACCATGATTTTGTTTCTGTCGTACTATAATGTTCCCAGTCGAGGAAGGGATGATGTGAGGTGAAGTGGAGCCAGAAGGTTTATGAATGGTGAGAGTGCATAAATCCAACGTTTTACTTTGTAAAACGAAGTCCAAGTCACTACCAACAGAGTTAGTGGAAGAGGCTTGTGGAAAATTAGGTGGCATGACACTGTTCCTAGGACCCTTAGCCCTATTAGGGAAGCGGGAGGGTGACAGCGAAGGAACGTATGAAATATGTGAGGTGGATGGAATGTCGTGGTATGGGTGGGGTGCCGAAAATGGAGCAAGTATTTCCTGACAGGGGTATTGTACCATCCACAAGCTACAGGTGGAAACGCATGAGGTACGACAGGAGAAAAGTGCAAAATGCGACCAAGTGTGGAGGTCATTTGGTTATATAGATCGTGAGCGGTCCCGCCGGGCCGATGGGCGAGCAAGGCCAAACAATGACATGCGAAGGTTGGGTCGACCGAGGGGTGAGCCGACCCGTTCAAGAGATGAAACATGAGATGTATGGAGGTCAGCTGAACATGAAGACGCAATGGTTCATGGAGGGGCCGAACCATATATATTTGGTGGTTTGGCATGGAGCTAAGGCATTAATCAAGTAATCAATGCAAGTCTTCAACATGGAAAAGGAAGTGCGAAGATTGGTGGTCTAAAATAGAGGCATAGTGCAGGGAGTTGTCAGGCTGAAGCACTCACGCAAAAACAAGGTGTGAGCTGAGGTGCAGGTCGAGGGCGGCACAGGGCAAGCCAGGGCACACGGGCAGACGCACACAGGATTTCTAAACGGGTCATTCAATAGGTCATTCGGAGGGCTGAACGAACGGTCTTGCAGGGCTGAACAAACATGCAGGGGATCGTTCAGTGAATTGTTCAGAGGTCGTTCAAAGGATCATTCAGAGGTCGTTCAGAGGTCATGCAGGAGGTCGTTTAGGTGACCGTTTGGAAAGTTGTTTGAGGGCATGTGAGGGCACGACAGGGCACCTGCGCGAACGAACACGAGTTGGTGAACGGTGGTTCGCGTGAAGTCTTGAACGGGCGTGCATGGTGAATGACTCGTTGGTGGAGACTTGTCGAGTTGGGCTTTCGGTGGAGAGCGCCTGCCAATGGGCGAGTTGGGTGTTCCGTGGGAGCAACCGACAAGTTAGACAAGCTGAATGGAACGCGTTCGGGTGAACGTGCGGAGGAAAAAGAGGATTTGCATAGAGTCGTTCGAGCAACCATGTGAGCATGCCGATGAGTTGGCTAAACACGTTGTGCCGGTGATTGTAAAAATATTCTAAGTGTAAATCTGGGGTTTCCTTAGGATTGAAATTGTATATTGTAAATTGTTATTATTATTATTAAGGGCAGACTCATAGTGTAGGGAGTTGCCCCTCCCATCTATATTGTTGTAAATTTCATGTTAATGTTGACGAATGTTTAACTGTTGTGTTATAATGAATGAAAGTACTTGCTAAAAGTGAAAAATAAGCTAAGTATAGAAGTAAGGTGTAGTCCATGACCGTGAGTATTGGTGAAAAGAAAAGGGTCAGTGGTGCCACACCTTCTATAATGTGGTTGGAAGAGTACTGCCAATGTAGGGGCATGACAGGTGGTATCAGAGCTGATGGTGAATGAGGTGCAGGATTTGCAGAGAAGTTGATCCCACTACACTTCGTGATAGGTTTAGCAGAGCTGAATCATCGTGCTTGGGCCAAGCTGAATGACAAGGCATGGTAGGTTTGGAAGAATGTGAAGGGAAGCTCTTGCTGACCTTATATAGGTTGAAGTGGATGAAAGAAGAGAACCATGGATTCGAGATAAACTTGAAGTCTTGGAAAGGAATGTTGAAGACAAACTTCTTCGACTTGGTTGGGCAATGGAGCAGGATGAAGCTGCATATTGCGATGACGAAGAAGAGGAAGCCGTGATGTTTGAGGATGTTGCAGATATGACAAAAATGGAGGATGAACTTGAAATTGGTCAAGTTGGACCAGGATCGTGCAGTTTGCAGACATTGGTGGATGAGGATACTCACATGGAGGAACCTCATGATAAAGTAAGTACTATTGATACTTTTGTTTCAGTGAGACTTTTAGAAGATGAACCGTATGCATGGAAGAGAAAAAGCAATTTGCCGATGCAAGGGAGGACCTTACCATGGATGTCTACGAAGAGAACGTGTATGGAAAGGCAAGAATCATTGACTATTGCAGGACTTGTTGGGGTTGTTTGTGACCTTATGGTAGAAGGTGCAAAGGCCCGTGACAAGGGAGGAACATGATGATCATCGCAGAAGAATGGGTCATGCTTTAGCCACATGGAGAAATTGGCTAAGTGCCCGGCATGACTCATGGACAAGTTGGAGGAGGGCACACACTTGAGTATGGTGATACTTGGGTGGACTTCTCATGGCCGAGACAAAGAGGAAGTCTTGGTGGAACCTTCAATGGGGAAGTCATGGTGGAGGAGACTCATGTGATGATATGGTTGGGTGACCGAGTTCACTAGACCGATTTGCAGACTTGCATAAGGATGGTCGATTGTTGTGATGGGTCTACTTAGTTGGACAACATGGGCAACTTGAGTCATGGACATCGAGTTGGAGATGTGGAGAATGGCAATCTTATGCAGGGACATTATGTAGGAGGACTTGTAGAGGTATCACTTATGGGCGTCTAATGAGGAGTGTTAAGGAAGGGATGTTGTGCAGGTAGATTTGCTAATGTGACATGGAGATGTTTTATTTATGAGCCGATGGAGATGTTGTGCACTATTGTACAACAAAGCCATGGACTTGGTTGGACTTGTGAGTAGACTATAGAGCATTCCTACTACATGGAGATTTGAGGCATCTTGCAAAGACCTTTGGGCCGAGACATGTATGCTTGCTGGGATGTTGGTTGGAGGTGACTCATGGAGCTCATGATGACATGAGGTTGTGACTTTTAGGGACTTCATATTATGGTGGACATAGAGGATCTAATGCATTGATGAGCTAAGGTCAGGGACTTTGATGTAGAATGGGGTGCATACTTTCGAGTACATGCATGGTGTGCTTGGAAGAGTGACTTGATGAGGAGGATCGATATGAGACACTTTGGATTGATGGAGTTACAACGATGATGATGCCTTGGTGGCAACACTTTGGCATGGGTTGAGCCGAGACTCAGCCACTTTTGATACGTGGGAGAAGAAACAAGTGTATACTTGTTTCCTTGGCAGACTTGAGGGATGGCACATTGCAGATATGATGGAGGTTGCTTCATGAACCTGGATGTGGCACATCGAGAGTTGGAATTGAGGAGAGGACCTCTTCACTTTGAGGAGATGGATATTTCGCAGATGGATGATGATGTTGGGATAGATGAGACTGATTTCATGCAGCACATTGATATCAAACATCATGGACAACATGTTGAAGATGAGATGAAGGCTACTTCATGGACCTGGACATGGCTTATATGGAGGTGGATTCTTGATCGAGTTAATGTTGTGACAAGAGTATGAGAAACCACTGATGATGGCATAAGAATGTGCATTCTTATGATTTTAGCATGACAGTTGGACTGATCACACGACTAGTTCAAGTCATGGGGTCCGGAAGTGTGCAGAGATGTGTTGACATTATGTTGGAGTATCATGACAAGTAGTTCACACAATGATGATACATGATGAGGTCGACACGATATGTTGCAGTAAGCATATAGCTTGAGTTGGAGGGACTAGCCTTCCACAGTCGGAGCAGCATGTGGAGATTGCGACGGATGTGGTTGATGATCATGGATTGAGGAGACTTTCTGATGTATGACATAACGGTGGGTTATATGCCTTGGTATGGGTATCTTGGTCACAGATGGTTGCAGGGATGAGAGATTGTCAAGGAAGATAATGACTTCAAGTGGGGGAGAATGTACCGTCCATGAGCTACAAGCGGAAACGCACTAGGTGCGACGGGAGAAAAGTGGAAAATGTGACCAAGTGTGGAGGTTGGGTTGGCCGACGGGTGGGCAAGGCCAAATGATGACATGCGAAGGTTGGGTTGGCTGAGGGGCGAGCCGACTCGTTAAAGAGATGAAACACGAGATGTATGGAGATCGACCGACTATGAAGACACAACGGTTCATGGAGGGGGCGAACCATATATATTTGGTGGTTTGGCATGGAGCTAAGGCATCAATCAAGCAATCAATGCAAGTCTTCAATGTGGAAAAGGAAGTGCGAAGATTGGTGGTTTGAAATAGAAGCGTAGTGCAGGTGGTTGGCAGACCGAAGCACTCACGCCGAAACAAGGTGTGAGCTGAGGTGCAGGTCAAGGGTGTCGCAGGGCGAGCCAGAGCGCATGGGCAGATGCATATGGGATTTTAAACGGGTCGTTCAGGAAGTCGTTTGGAGGGTTGAACAAATGGTCATGCAGAGCTGAACAAACGATTGTGCAGGGCTAAACGAATGTGCAGGGGATCGTTCGGTCGATCATTTGGAGGTCGTTCGGAGGTCGTGCAGGAGGTCATTCGGGTGACCATTTGGAAAGTCATTTGAGGGCATGCGAGGGCATGAGAGGGCGCCCGCCCGAATGAACACGAGTTGGTGAACAATGGTTCATGTGAAGTCTTGAATGGGCGTGCACAGTGAACGACTCACCGGTGGAGACTTGGCAAGTTGGGCGTTCGTAGGAGAGCGCCTGTCGATGGGCAAGTTGGGTGTTTGGTGGGAGCGCCCAACGAGTTAGACGAGCTAAATGGAACGCGTTCGAGTGAACGTGTGGAGGCAAACGAGGAGTTGGGTAGAGTCATTCCGGCGACCGTGTGGGCGCGCCGACGAGTTGGTTGAACACATTGTGCTAGTGATTGTAAAAATATTCTAAGTGTAAATCCAGGGTTTCCTCAGGATTGAACTTGTATATTGTAAATGGTTATTATTATTATTAAGGGAAGACTCATAGTGCATGGATTTTCCCCTCCCATCTATATTGTTGTGCATTTAATGTTAATGTTGACGAATGTTTAACTGCTATGTTATAATGAATGAAAGTACTTGGTAAAAGTGAAAAGTAAACTAAGTATAGAAGTAAGGTGTAGTCCATGACCGTCAGTATTGGTGAAAAGAAAAGGGTCGGTGGTGCCGCACCTCCTATGGTGCGGTCGGAAGAGTATTGCCAGTGTAGGGGCGTGACAAGTATGGTCCTGGAGAAGGTTGACAGATGCATGGGACAGGACTAACAGGAGCCGAAAAATCAGATTTTGCAGAGGATATCAGGGACGATGGTGCTGTAATGGGCGATGAGCCATATATGGAAGAACCACAAGCATGAGGTCGATTAGAATGAGGGTGATGTAACATACCTATTTGTTGCTAATGTCGAGCACCATGTTGTCCGTTCGAACGAGGATGACCCCTGCCAGAGTGTGACATCAATGATCCGTCGAAACATTTTCAACCATGCAATCGACCTCCCGGTCAACATGGGCACTGAGCCATCAGATGCCCAATATGGTGGCAGAACAAGCACCTGAAGGATACCCCCCTAGTAATCCAACCTCTGAGATAATTGGGTCTCACTCTAGTGTAGTTAAATATGGTACAGAAACCCCCCCTGATACGCCTTCTCAATAAATATCCAGGCGACTCTTTTGTCTGGAGCCCCCAAACAGCGCGGGTCAACATAAACAAAATTGCCAATTACATTTCCAATATTCATTAGAGCCTGCTTAGTCCATAACTCAACTGGAAAGCCAAGCAATTTCACCCAGATCAACTTATACTGCACGCGTGTTGTGAAGTGGATTATACCCAAAATACCATGAGTGAAGAGCCAGGAAGCTCTTACCATTTATCCACATGATAAATTTGATTTTCTCCAAGTCCTACTCACTGAGAAAATGAAAGCTTACTAGCCTTTCAACATGCTAATAACATTCAGCAAGTACCCAAGCATAGATTTCCATTTCCTTTTGACCCAATTTTGCATCTCAAAGTCACTCATTTCATAAAAGTGCCACCTGCCGACAAGAGCCCATTTCTGGAGGCTAGTTATGAAATCAAACATAACAACATTATCCAAAGTCAGAGCTGGAGATGGGGTGATTGTTTTGATAGATCGATGTCACTTCTTAGAACGTCGACCATGAAGTGCATGCACGCCACCCTATGGAATAGGAACCACATGAGCACCATCTAGCATCTGGTTATCCCCTAGAATAATGTGCCATGCATCGAGGGAGCCTGGGCCACTACGACATGTGTAGCCAGAAGAGATTTTTCGAAGAGACTCAGAATCCAAGGTGGCTCAGATGAGAGCCTCGTTGGCAGACACGTCGTTTGGCAGACCCTCCATAATCTAAATATGTTAAGAGAAACACACAAAGAATACCCGTAGGCCCCTCTGACAGAGTAAATGAGAAGTGCAGGAAAGTAGATGGGGAAATCAGGAAGGAATGTCCTGAATTAATCACTTCGTACCTCGGGATCAAGTAGGCAACATTCACAAGGGAGAGATAACATGCAAGGATTAAATCATCTAGCCCGCAAGGATCAGGACATCGCCAAAAGGTCATCCAAAATGGGAAAGTGCCAGGGGTACTGAAACAAGGAATAATTTGCTAGATTTGGAGTGATGAGCAACGCCTGAGATCACATGGGAAAGTGTCTGGATGACGTGTGGCCATAAATGTGATGTGTTGTAAGGTGGTACATGCCACCTACCCATCGTGAATTGAGACAACCGCCAGAAAAGGCAGTATTCCGGTAGTCTAAAAATAACCAGAGGGAGCCCAACACCGATGGCCTGTCGAAACCAGTAGCAAACCAGAGAGAAGGAAAGATAATAACAGTAAAATGGAAGGCCTACAGTTCTTCACAGTAGCAACAACAATAACCCCCAACGCAGGTCATCCAATAGTTACAAATGCGGAAACCAAAATGCTTACAGGGTCTAGAAATAATGATGGAGTTGGTCCACTGGGGCCAATGTGGAATGAAAATGTTCGAATTCAAATAAGAGCGCAGCGAAGAAAAAATTGTAGATAAAAATTCCCAAATAGGGTCAAAACCGGACAGCATATGGGCGAAAAAAGAGAGGATGAAAGTGGATAGTGAAGATGTAGTATAAAATGTAAATAGCAAGTGCAAATATCAATAGAATGTGACAAAGTTCCGACAACAATAGATTGAGAATTAACATGCTAATACCCCTGTAAGCCCATAGAACTATATACCTAAACAGAGTTAAGCGGGCAGAGAAAAAGTCAAAAAAAAGCCCAAAACAATACATCTAGATGCTAATAAACCCACCTATAATGGCCGCTAGAAGAGCCTACTTATACTAGTTAGAGCAATTTGACCCATGAACTAGTGTTGCATACCATAAACCCACCTATAATGTTGCATACCATAAACCCACCTATAATGGCCCTAGAAGAGCATATTAATACTAGATAGAGTAATTCAACCCATGAACCAGTGTTGCATTCCTGACCTTAATTGAAAGACCTTAATTGAAAGTAGAGAATAGTAACACAGTTGCAGTCTGTAATGTCGTTGGTGCAGTATCAGGAACAATGCATTAGCCTCATGGTGCATAAACCCTGGTTCCTCAGCTCCATCTCCACCCCATTCTTGCTTTTCTCAAACTCCCACTAAAAATGAAGTAGCCGCAGAACTGCCTTCATTCGTTAAGAAAATTCATTAATTTTCAAGGACTTAATCAAATTCGCAGACAAAATTCAGTGCCAAGAAACTACACTTCAGAGTCCTACAATCCCCTCGTTTGGCCCCCTACCATAACCATTGGCAGAATTCGTAGATAAAATTCATTAATTTTTAAGGACCAAGTCAGTTCGTGGACAAAATTCATTAATTTAAAAATTATTAAGTTTTAAGAACTAAGTCAATTCGTTAAAAAAATCATTAATTTTTAAGGACTAGATCAATTCGTAGACAAAATTCAGTGCCACGAAACTACACGTAGCAATCGTAGCATCCCTTCGTTGGGCCCCTACCCATAACCATCAGCGGAATTGGTAGGTAAAATTCATTAATTTTTAAGGACTAAGTCAATTCGCTGACAAAATTCATTATATTTTTAATTATTAATTTTTAAGGACTAAGTTAATTCGTTAAAAAAATTCATTAATTTTTAAGGACTTAATCAAATCGCAGACAAAATTCAATGCCAAGAAGCTACACTTCCCAGTCGTACAATTCCTTCGTTTGGGCCCTACCCATAACCATCGGCAGAATTCGTATTTAAAATTCATTAATATTTAAGGACCAAGTCAATTCGAGGACAAAATTAATTTAGTTTTTAATTATTAAGTTTTAAGAAGTAAGCCAAGTCTTTAAAAAAATCATTAATTTTTAAGCACTAAATCAATTTCGTAGACAGAATTCAGTGCCAAGAAACTACACGTGCCAGTCGTAGCATCCCTTCGTTGGGCCCCGACACATAACCATCAGCAGAATTCGTACCTAAAATTCATTAAGTTTTAAGGACTAAGACAAATCGTTGACAAAATTCAATAATTTTTTGATTATTAATTTTGAAGTACTAAGTCAATTAAAGAATCATTAATTTTTAATTTGTGAGTAAAAATTGATATTTACATGTGGACTCTCTCCAGCGAAAACCGCAAGTTACTCTGTCCGCCGATAAGTCCTGAGAAAGGACTAACTCAATTAGCAGGTTAAATTCATCCATCTGGAAGGACTAAGTCAATTCGCATTAGATAAAGTTAATTGAGCTTTAATATGCACTAAAAACTTAAAATAATAAAATTCATTAATTTTTTAATTTTGAACAAAAAATTATTTTCATGTCCAGCGAGAAGTCATGACGCCGATGAAGGGCTACTCCATTCGTAGATCAAATTCATTGATTTTTAATTTTCGACAATCAATCAATCAATAAATATATATATATATATTACAATTATCTATTAAAAAGGTATGGTAATATATAATAAATTTATCTAATTAAAAGGGTGATGTAAGATATTATTAAAATAAGTGTTTTTTGTTATTAATGGATATGTATCTATATTTATTAATTATTTAATTTTTAATTTTTATTTTTCACTATCAAATATTATATTATACAATTTATCTAATAAAAAAAGGTTGTGTAGATATATAATAAATTAAGTGTTTTATTGTTTATTAATGGATATGTATCTATATTATTATTTTTTATTAATTTTTTAATTTTCAACATCAAATATAATATTATATATATTATATATATATATTACATTTATTTAAAAAAGGGTGATGTAGATTATAATAAAATAAGTGTTTTGTTTATTATGGATATGTATCTATTTTATTAATTATTAATTTTTTTAATTTTAGTTACTTATAATATATTTGAATATTTTAAATTAGAAATTTAAAATGCAAAAAATGAAATTCAGAACATAAAATTTTTATACCATTTAAGTAATTCGAATATATTTAAAATGTAAGAAACAAAATTCTTACTAAATTACTAGAATATAGCATTTTTATATTAGGGTTAATTTTGATTAGGGAATATAGCTAGTAGTTTCAAGCACATAGTTTTGTGGCTCAGGGTATCATGCTTGTTATATTTGGATGGAAAGAAGTCTATAAATAGTTTATTAGTCTCCATTGTAACGTGCTAATTTTTTTTCTTCTAAAGTTGGGGTTTTCCCAAAGTATTCTTTGGTGTTGTTTGTATTGTGTGATTGCTTCTATATTGTGTTTACCATTATGTTTTATTTACCTTGTTTTTTATACATAACATTGGTATGAGAACTTGTGTTGAAAGTATTGTTGCCTATGTGTGATTGTGTAAGATCACAAACAACTAATTAATCAATAGATCTGGCACATTTAAGTGTTCTAATAAAATACTTTTAACTAAACACAGAATACCAGAATACCAGCCACTTATTTAATTAATTACTGTAAATAATACATGCCATATTGATAACATAGTAACCCCTGCCAATGACATGCAAGGTTGCTCATTAAATGAGAAAACAAGACACTGAAGCATAATCGTGGTTCCTAGATGAATCCACCAGACAATTTACACCCACAGAGTTTTCATCACTGGGATCAAACTAGAACTGGCATTGCCAAGTTCTCAACAAAGACAAATTGATAGACAACTCAAGATGATCCCACTCGGAGGCTCCTATCCCCTTTTATAGGCTTGACGGAATCTCTAGAAACTTTATTTATTGTTTTCCCTCGAAAAATGAAGGCAAATACCATGGACCTATAACATGGGCAAATACCACGGTAAATACCATGGGCAGATTCCATCCACTTTGACTATATCAAGAAAATGGAATATTACATAATGTTATTGCTTGTAGCAGATTCAGCCATGGGTTGGAGTAACCATAGTGGAAAAAACTGAGAACATGGAATTGACCTAAAATTGCTAAAAGAAAAATGGATTTGCGTGAGAAAGAGTATGCTAAATGAAAAACAATGAAAAAATATAGATACAACTGATGCATGCCCTAGATGAGGTGAAGGTCAGTGACGGCATTCACTGTGCAAAAGGCATGTGAAGGAATTTCATTCTCTACAAGCTGTAGAAATAACCACAACAATGAATCCATATGGTGAAAAACTCTGACAAAGAAGAAGCAACAACACAAAAGATAGATCATGATTCCCTTAATGAGTTGGAATAGTAATAGTAGAGAAACCATAGGTGAGGGGCATGGTAAAGTCTCAGTCGAGACTATACTCTACGGTTGAGGGACAACACAGTAAGAAGTTGTGGATCGATAAATGTTGGTGAAATCTAAGGAATCCATGTGAATTGGCTATGGACCAAAAATCAAATATGTAATGGTGCAGAGAGACCAAGCAAAGGTCAAAGATAGACAAGTGTAGTACATAGTAGTCATGATTGGAAACACAATGATCTCAAGAGAATATTAAGATGGTGAATATGTCTTTTCCTTGTGGATGAGCGTTGCAGTGCTTGCAATAGAGAAAATACTTTGATCAAGCCATTTTTGGACTGCAACTCTGCTAATCTATGTAAATATTTGTTGGAAGTAATTCTTCCATGTCATGTGTAATTTCTAGTGTGAGTCCCTAAGTGTCAATCTAGAAGGTGTTGATTCCTATGTAATGAGTTGGAGTCCTGATCTAGATGTGTCGAAGTCTGTAATTTATGTCCTATATATTTCTATGATAATCAATAAAGCGATCTAACTGTGGTTTGTGGTGTGAAATCAATGTCTCAAATTAATCTCTTTAAATTTCTATCATGGTATCAACGCCGAACGTCGGGACTGTTTAATTTTTTTAAGTGTGTGTGCTCAGTGTGAGCAGGTGAGATAGACATGATCTCTAAATCTTTAATTGTTAAAATGGCCCTGTAATTGTTGGCATCATGGTCATATGAAGGATGGTGGCCATTTTTATCCTCCATTTTTAGCGTCAGAGTGTGTTCATTCCTCTTGGTCCGTGTGAAAGGTGGATGTGAACAACGTAGGTAGTTGTAGTTATTTTCTTGGTGCATACATCGACGAAGAAGCAACCATAGTGCGAGGCCACCTTTGTTGTTACATTTCCTTCAATTAGAGAGGTTTTCCCCAGATGAGAGCCGCGAGATAAAAAGACATCAAAAGATCGGGAGGAAGGGCAGGCGCTGAGGTGACCATTCAAGCACTGTTTGTTTATTTTTATGATCCACATTTTTTTATTTGGTGGTGTTGTTGATGTATCTGTGGCACTATTCGTTTATTTTTATGATCAATGTTTTTTTATTTGGTGGTGTTGTTAATGTATCTGTGTGCCTTTTGTCCATGACCGACAAAATTTGAGTCAACCTACAATAGGTACATTGTATGCAGCCGATTCTTAGTTGATCCCTGTAGCATGGAATCAGGGTCTTAGTTGACTCTGGATTAGCGGATCTATGCAGTGTATCTGGACTTTGTAGTACCACATTTTGCAAACCTTGCTTCCGTGTTGTCTGTCCAAATTGATGCGTTTGTATTGCCTCTTCGAATAGATCTTCATGGTGGTTGGAGAGGTATTGTCACGCCCCCAGGTCGGTGGTAGTCTTTCAACCACTCTTGGCGAGGTGCGGCACCACCAAACACTTTCTTTTCACCAATGCTTATGTTTGTGGACTACGCCTAACCACTTATTCTTACTTAGTTTGTGTTTCGCAACCAAGCATTATTAATGTTTCCTTTATACCAATGAACACCCATACACATTCATTAACATCAGCAATTATACATGAAGAACACAATTGCACAGTATAAAGGGAGGGGCAACTCCCTGAACAATGAGTCTACCCGGTAATATATTATACAATCTTTACAAGTTACAAGCTTTACAAGTATACTTGGTAACCCCAAATTTCATACTTAGCCAATTTTACAATCTTCAGCAAACTCGGTTGCCCAGTTCATCGGTGCCTTTGCACCGTCGCTGCACCACTTGTCAACCCTTCGTTTCACCTTGTCGCACGTTCGTGTTGTTTGCCCAACTTGGGCGTGCCTCCAAGTCGCTACACATGGGCGCCTCTAACCGAGACACTCCTCCATTCACAATCTCAACACTTCACCATAAGTCACACCGTGCACACTTGCACGACGGGCGGGCGCTCACCCGAGTCACCCAAGAACCCGTGCCAAGTCGTCGCACAACCCAAGCGTTCACCCTTTGTTTCACCGTCGAGCGCTTCTTCGCACAACCCAGGCGCCACACACCTGTGCACACCCTTCTCCAATCGACGGGTGCTCCTCTACCCACGCCCTTCACCCAATCCAAGAAACGACACTTAACTTTGTGCGGCCTTGCCCAAGAACGAGCGCATCACCAATTGCGCCTTTACCCCTTGCTGCGTCCACCCTTAGTTCTGCGCCTTCCTCTTCTTCATGAGCGAAGTCTTTATGTGTTGAGCGATGAGCGATGGATCAAATGACCTCCACCATGTGCTAGTTTATATGAGTGGCAGGGTGAAGTCTTGGCTACCCAGCTGACTTGCCCACGCCCTCATCTCCAATGCAATCTTTGCTAAAACATGAGTTGGCCTTGCTACTTCATAGGTCAGCCCCGTGGGTGATTGTTCAATCTCGCATGCATATAAACAGCTCGCCCAACCTCCTGTATTTCATTATAACATAATTCCTTCGCGTTCTAAGTCAAGCTCTCTCCTTTGTCATCGAACTTCAAGCCGGAGCGTGCGTATAAGGACTGCAGGTCCTTACATCCTCCTCCACCTAAAGTCGTTGTCGTCCTCGACAACATACCATCCTGGTAGCCATCCACCAAGATCATCATCAATGTCTGTCTCACCCTTGGTCCATGATGTTGACTCCTCCACATACTGCAAACATCCCTGCAACATATGTAGAACTCCCATCTCCACCATGTGTCGCTCTCATACTGTGAACCGTCCTCCTTGTCTGCCTGATGCCAACATCTCTTCGTGCACTTCCAGACCCCATGTTTGAACTAGTTGGGTAGCTAATCCAACTGTCATGCTCAAGCCATGAGAGTGAACATCCTTATCCCTTCACCAATCTATCTCGGATTCTGCCACATCCTGGACTCCCCAAGAATCTCGCCATGCTCAGGTCCATGGTAACTCCATCCCATCTGCAACATGTCATGATGCTTGATGCCAAGCCAGCCCTGCACCATCAGTCATACCTGCTCAACCTGTTTTAAGGACTCACTACCATGAGCAACTAACAATGAGTCCCGTCTTCTTTCCCATCTAAGAAGATGTGGAGGGAGTAGAGCCTGAAGGGTCACCCTCACTAATCAAATCAATCCATATGTCAAGATCTTCTATCTCCATCCTCTATAGATAAGTGACCCGATCCTCCTCCTAGAAATTTGGCCTCACATATGCCTCATCATCATCATCATCATCCTCGACCACTTCTAGCCTTCTTGACACATCCAAGATACTATCTGAAAGAGTCCTGATGACCAACAACTGCACGGTAAGCTTTGTCTCAACCATGGACAACTTCTTACTCATCTCGTCCATCCTCTTCTCATCCTCCATTTGCATTACTGCCAACTTACAATCAGGCTTTGTCACTCCAATGGTTGGCACACCAATGGGTACATCCTCCCTTCCATCGTAAATGTACAGCCTCTTCAAATGTGGAACAATCATCACATCGAACTGTTTCAAGAATTCCATTCCCAACACAGCTTCATAGTCATCTATCTGCACTATAGTGAAGTCGACCTTCGCTGGCCATTCACCAAGTGTTGTGTCCACCTTTTCAGCTACACCGAGAACATCATCAGGAGGAGAATTGACTATCTTCATCTGTGCCTTTACCGGTACAAATTTCAGCCCAATTCTTCTCGTCGTATCTTCACCCATGAAGTTGTGGGAGGCCCCGCTATCCACCATAGTGAGTATATCAAC
>APFE031066967.1:0-59418 GCA_000404065.3 Pinus taeda
TTGATTTTGATTTGTTTCTAGTTTTCTCTCATGATGTCGAATCTTACTCTACTATGAGAGAATGGTGCCCCCTAGTATGTACATGGGGCTTCTGAGATTATTGTGATGATGCCAATCCATTTATTGATAAATGGTATGGTGTGGATAAGAGTGTTGAGCTTCTTAGTCGTTACAGACGTTCTACTGTCTCACCTGATGCTTGTAGCAACAATTTCATGCTATTGAATGAATACGAATACACGCGTATTGAATTTAAGGAACCTGGTATTATGAGGACCATTGATAAGTCCATGATGACTTTCGACCTGCTGATACTGTCTATATCAGTCACCTTAATGATTGCAAGCTGTATCCGTGGCCACTTGGATCAAGGATTAGGGATCCCTACAGAAGTGTAATGAAAAATGTGAGTCACAAGAAACGTGATGCATTCGATGATACATTTTTAGATGTTCAGAAGCTTTCCCATCAAGATAAGAATTCTTAGGGGGTTAAACCTTTGGAAATCTTGTGCAATGCTAGATCTGATTTAGTTTTCGCGGAAGAAAAGGACAAGATTAGAATGGTGTATGGTTATCCATTATGGTGGTTGATTTGGGAGTGCCAATTCTATTGGTCACCTTATGATGCAATCACTGAATCTGGTCACCCAGTTATGTGGGGCCGTGAAATCCTCAAAGGTGGTATGTGGGATATTGAACATGGTCTTCTGCCAAACCAGTGATGGAGACACGTTGTGCAGACTCCCTTGCCTTAACCTAACTCAACTGCTATTTAATGAAAATCGCAATTGACTTGACCTGAGGATTTATAACATTTTGAAATGGTTTTTGTAGGTGAAAGAACGTGAGAAATATCCACGGTCCTGTGAGGGAGAGAGACAATGTTGTGATTTAAAAAACATTAAATTTCGACCCATCCATATTATTGCCATGATGTCAGTCTGAAACGACAATGTTCATTCTCGTATGTATGAGTAACTAGATGTTTGACTGCCCCACAAATTATTTTCAATTCTTCATTGTGGGTGTGGATAACGTGTCGATTATTAGTGCATTGTGTGGCATAGTCAGGGGAGAGAGAGGACACTATTGTTCGTATTTTAATCGCAAATGATTAAGATTCCTGTATAAAAGATTGTTCACGTAGGTATACCTTATAATTATGGGTAGGTAATTTAGGTTAGACAATCTGTAGTATTATGTTATGGACAAGTGAAATTATTGTATCCATGGAAATGGAAACCATATATTAGCCGGTTGAATACCTGTATAGTTAAATAGACAAACATATATCATTTTCGGGCATCCAATCTCCAAACATCCACATCGATTGCGACATTGTCCAATTTGTTTGATTCTCCCTCACGTTACTCGATCTTTTGGTACTTGTGACAATACAATCTGCCTTTGGGTGTTTTTGAGTGAAAAGTTTTGGCTCCTCGCAATGTGATTTGAAATATAACGAAGAATTGTGAGATTCAATTCCCTCTGCAGGGATTGATATTCTACCAATTTCAGGTTGAATCACCCTTGTGTTGTCCAACATCAGCTCTAAGAGTCAAGAATCCATGACACTTCATGCGTTGGTGGTACCAAAGATTATGTTCAAACTGAGAAAGTAATGCCTTTTTCCATTTCTATCTTGCTTGTTATGCAAATCACGAGCTTTGTAAAAGAAAAGAAAAGAAAAGAAAAGAAAAAATGCACGGTTCTAAAGCTCGATCGACTATGTAGCTTTAGGAAGCATTTTCTATTACTGGTAGATTTAAAGCTCAACAGGAACCTTCCCAATTAGATTGACGTATAAAATCACAATAAGGACTGATGTTTCCCTTTTTGATCTACAATATCGCTTTGTCTTCTCGCCTTATCCACTGAGTTGGAGATGTTTCGATAATGAGCATACCTGTTGGATAATGGTTATTCTTATGGACATGCCCATAAAATAAATTAGTGGATAATAGTTATCCGTGTTATCATGCCATCAACACATTCTGTTTGGATAATAGTTATCTAATTTTTCCAGTTGACCACATATTAACTCTATCTTTTCTTTACGTTGGGATCGACAAGATTGCTTTAAAAACCTCCTATATCCATCTGAGTTATCAACATCGGGTAAATTCACCCTCTTTTGTAAAGAAAACATGAAGAGCATCTATTCAGTAAACGGCTCGTTGAGGTTATTCTACATATGATTTCGTTCCACCAGGAACATAGATGGACGATGTTTATCACAAAGGTAACAAATTGTCTAATTTATGTGTCCTGCTAATTTTTTTTAAGTTAGCACCCACATTGCATGTGTTGAATTTTTTCAATCACTCATGTTGCCTTTTCTGAAGAGATTTTCAATCACACCCATTACCGTGGATTAAATTTTGAGAAGCCATGTTGTTTCTCATTAAAATTGTCAAGTATGATGATAGTGGATTGTCAATGCTTTATTTATATCTATTGATAAGAGGTTGCAACCAGAGATTATGACATGGTCCCTCTAAAAGTTTGGGATCTTCCTAGTGTTTGAACATGGCTACCATGGGACATGCATTCACCTTAATCACTTCTTGAGCCACCACGATCTAAAGAAAGTCACATAACATTGCTAGCACCTTGCATAAATTTGTGGGGTAGCAAAAACTATGGAAGCCCCATGGAGAGTTTTATTTTCAAGCGAAAGTCAGTCAAAGTTAAAAAGGAGTTCTCTAAATTCCATG
This sequence comes from Pinus taeda, assembly GCA_000404065.3. NCBI lineage: Eukaryota > Viridiplantae > Streptophyta > Pinopsida > Pinales > Pinaceae > Pinus > Pinus taeda. Next base: position 2,720 of record APFE031066967.1, read on the forward strand.
CATCCAAATTGAGTTCGATTCTCATAATTGGTTTCCCAGTTTAGTTGGAAAATTTTTCATTAGCAGTGTGAGGTTTTTTTCTTTTATGTCGAGCAATATTTGCCAGTAAAGACATTCATAATGAAGGAGCCTAAAAAGTTACGTTTTGGAATTTTGTGACTAAAAAAATTGGTGGTCGATGAAAATCTCCAATTTCGATCAGGAAATGTAAATGCTTTCCAGATTAGTATATGAATTAGAATATACATTTCTGCACGATGGGTAAACATTAGGAAGCTTGTTGGTGAAGGTTAGTTTTTAATTGTAGCTCAACTAAATAACTTCTATATGTGTGTGTGTATTATTATATGAGCTATTCTTGTTTATGCATAAAGCATCTCATAAGTATATGAATACTTTCTCCTCGGAGTTGTTAGTTTACATTATGCTTGAAGGATGTATGTTTATCCTTCTTGTTGCATATGATGAGTGGATACTGTCCCAAACTCATGAGATAATTTCATGCATGTGCTTACATATATGTATGGCTCACATGTATAGCTCATTTGTGTGGTTACAATGAGATGAATTTGTATGCTTACATGCATGGTTGGCTCAAAATTCTCACTAATTACCATGATTTAAAAATTAAATTTAAGATACTCGAGCTTGACAGTTAGAGTTGGGCTTGGTGTGTGAACAAGTTGGATTTAATCCTTGCACTTTAACTTGAATTTCTCAAGTCCAAGTATGGTATTTCATACACCATGGTGGATAACTATAGGATCATGGTGGGGAGGAGAAACCCAAAAAAGCTATATGGGAACAAATAATTCTGCAATGTGGTTAAATAACATAAAACCTTGCAATATTGGGTAGAGTAGAGAGTAATGAAATGAAATAACAAACAATTAACATGTTGATTATTTTTAATAAGTATAAATGGCTAACCATCAATTGGTTACTTTTTTATTGTGCCTACTTATTGAGTGGTGTGAAGATTACATTTTTTATTTCATTATATGTTGTGGAAGTTTCTCCAAAACTTAAGTTATTGTTGAATTCTCTTGTGAGGGAACAAAGACTATATACCATGCTTTAAAATTGGTCTAAGATACTTAGATAGTTTTAGATGTTCATAGTAGATTGGGAGGAATGAAAAAAATTGTAATAATTGTAAAGTATGTGGTGTGGAAAGGAGTAATGGTGGATAAGGAAAGTTGGAATCCTATGCTAATAGATCTCTCCTTCCATATTTTCATCAAATTACTTTACTCATTAAAATAAAAAAATTGAGTTGTATGATTGCTAAGCAAGGACATAGCTTAATAAAATACAAACTAATGCCGGTAAAGATACTCCGGTCAATGACGTAACTTAATGCAATGAAGTTTATGATTCTAGAGATCCTAAGAAAGGATGAAATATGAAGGGAAGAAATGTTGAACTATTATGAGGTAACTAGAAAACAAAAATAAATAAAATAACAAGTGCTCTTTCCATAGATCATGGTCAACACGAGGAAAGATTAAAATAAAAGTATATAGATGGAATCTATATAAGTCATAGGAAATATGTTCATGAAATTCTATCAAAAGTATCCTTAATCGATGGTTAATTGGTTTCAAACCTAGAAATTCCCATGAAATATCATTAAGCTCATGAAAGACAGGTCCTTGTACATGGTATGAGACTATGTATTTTTATTATTTAAATTTGTCTTTCGATTTAATGTTGTTGTGTTAATTGGTGCATCTACATGTAATGAAGGTTTTCTATTCATGAAATTCCCATGAAATATCATTAAGCTCATGAAAGACAGGTCCTTGTACATGGTATGAGACTATGTATTTTTATTATTTAAAATTGTCTTTCGATTTAATATTGTTGTGTTAATTGGTGCATCTACATGTAATGATGCAATTCATTTTTGGATATGGTTTTGTCAATGGTGGAACTGTTTAATGCTCCAAAAATACACTAGTGGAGGGAACTAAACCTTACCAGGTCATTATTCAGATATTCTGTAGCAACATGCATGCTTAATTAGATATGCATAATGTGGAACCTATAGGGTTCTTCTTGAATAAAGCAATATTCCAATAATTGCAATTGAGATATGTAAGAGGCTCAAATTATATTTCCAATCTAGACTATACTAGGGTCATAATTGTGAAGTATATGAACACATGTAATACAACTCACTATATACATGTTGAAGAAGACATCATACATTAATAATTTATAACTCTAATAAGAAGGTCAATAGGAATGACACCCAAAAGTACATTTGGTGTACATACATAATGGGAGTGTAAAAGCAACTCCTAATGCCTCTTGATTAATAGCAGAAAGACAATATTTAATACAATCTCAAGGACACATTGTGAAGAACTTCACTCAAATTCCAATATGTCAATTTATTGCAACTCAAAGTATGCAACCTCAAACTACACACCATTGAGGTGCATGCCAATCAAGATATAGATGGGTTTCTAATAGAAATATCTCATAAATAGGGACCTTTCAAATCTGCAGCAAGAAGAAGATGCTTCCAATAGAATGATTGTAGATCTTACAAACGTAATTCTTGTGGGGAGTTATAAGATAAAAATGATTTGAGTGCTTCTACTATATATACATGCTTTATGAAATGATAAACATATTAGATATGGTGGTACTGGACACACTTGAAGTAGAAATAGAGCAATTCAGAGCATGGTACACAGTGCCTAAAAACGCAGTGGGGGTGGAATTAAGAACATTCTAGCCTTCATTTATGACTCATGTATAATGATTATTCAATTGGTTTTGGATATACACTGAATTATTCATGCCAACAAGGTGTTGGAAGTAGTGTAAAAAGCACAAACATGAAATCATATGACATAGCTAGTTTATGTGTGGAGAACTTTTAAGTACCAAACAATTATTTTCTTGGCAAAAGACAAGGTTAAGATTGTTATTAAACTTAAAATATAACATTTAAGTCCATACTAGACTAACTATCATAGTTAATAGTTTGCTTTATGATTGGGCAGAGGTCATATTCCAGTGTTATTAAGACCTTGTCTAGTGATAGAGACAATCCCAAAACCCAATTTTATTGGTATTGTAAAGTTGTATTATGCATGATTACTTCTATGTCATTATTTCCTCTTATTGTTGATATTTTCCTGCGACCACAATATATATGAGCAAGATTAGATCAATAAAATCACGTAAATGAGCTGACAATAATTTATCTAGTTATGCTCTAGTTGTAGAAATTGAACATGTCCATTAATTCTCTATTTTCCCATGGACAAACCGAACATGGTTTGATTAGAATTACCTAAAAGCAGTGTGAATGAAAAATTGAAGGAGTTTTGGCATAATACTAACATGCTTGAAAACATGTGGATGAGGTACAAGTCGTGTAGGTGATGCTATGGACATTTGGTATTGTGTACATGTTGTACAGGTAGTACTGTGCACATGCGGTACATATGGTACTTCTACAGATGCATGTATTGCATGCTGTTATATGACACGTATGGCTATATGTGTCTGATAAGCACTGGGTGATTTATTGGTGGGACAACCGATCCAGAGTGCGTATAGAAGAAAGACAAAAGTGGAAGATAAGGATTGATTAAAGGATAAGTATCAGTAAATTATTTCAGTATAGTATGCATGTGATTTATGATTATGGTCTATGATGATTACATGTGATTATGATTTTGATGGTTATGTTTGAGCTAACTTGATGTGATATTTTTATACATGTTTATTGGTCAAATGTGCTAGTTGGACTTGTTGTGACTAATGCAGGGAGACTCCAGGAAGCAAGTGTTTGACAACACAAATGCATTGGAATAACATGCATTTCTTCCTATTATCTGAATCCAATATAATTGAAGATGAGGAATCATAGTTAAATGGAGGGCAACATTAAACCATAGTTACTCAAATAGTAATATTGTTATATCAATTTATGACATTAACCGGGGTAAACAAAATTGAGTTTTTATGCATTTGCAGTCTCTCACAAAAATGATTGAAACAAATTTTACATGTAGTAATGGAAGGATATTTGCTGGTAGAACTCCTTTGTAACCTATATATCGGAAGATCTGATTCAGGTGGCAAGGTCATGGGAACCTGTAAATTCAGAAACAACTACATGTGAATGAGGAAATAAATTGTAAGATGCAGTAATACACTGAGGACAGTGTAAATTTATGGGGGGAGTATGTAACACCCCTCTGTTGTATGTAACAATCTGTTGCTATCATGTTAGACCTAAGCGAAGACTGAATGGTAATAGAAAATATGAAGCGAATAAAGTTCGTTCTTCAAGTTAAATACTCTAGAAGACTTGTAATATAAAGATATCCATTGAGCATACAAATATTATATATTAAATGTGTGAATAATAATATGTTACAAATGAGAGTGAGAGGTCTACTTATATACTAGGCAGTTCCTCTTTATGGAAGGTCATGTCCCATTTAGACATGTCTCTTCAGTACTAATTACTAATTAACTAATCATTATTACAATTATCCTCTTTATTTATATTTATATTATTTATGTATATTTTATTCATAACATTGTTTTCCTCCTCAAAAAAATCTTTGCCCTCAAAGCTTGTTGATGCAAAAGGCTTGATATCTTTTTTGATTCCAAATCTCTTCTCGTATCAGCACTATCATCTTCATTGATACAAGTTGATATGATCTTCTAAGTGACAAACAAAACTGTCGCACTAAGAGGGGATCAAACCATCCTAGATTAATCTTCTGTGGAATATTCTGATCACTAGAATTTTGTAATGAATTGTCATTATAGGACTAGATTGAGGTTACATCAATATTCTTTGGACCATCAGTTTGTTTTTTCTGCTCTGAATTGTCCCGATACATAGCTTGGTTGAGTTGTCTACTCTCATGATTTAGATGTCGATAGGGAATTTTTTTGGTTTAAATTTCCCTTATTTGGTGTTTGGAATTTTTTTGATTTCCTTCTGGTACTATGTTTGTTGAGTTAGCTACACAATCGTCGTTGGGAATCTTCATCATCTTTATTGTAACATGTGAGTGTGTTTTTCCTTCAACTGACTAATCCTCTTCTTGAGTTCTGTTACTGATTGGTTTGATATTTGTTTCTTTATATTGAACTGGGGATGTTACGAATGACGACTTCGATACTTCCTCTTTAATACAATGTTCTAACTTGTCTTTTAACGACTTCTTGTCTTTCTTAATCTTTTTAATTTGTGTTAGTAATTTTTCACTATGATTCGTAAGTCGCAAGACTTCTTCATTTCTTTCAACAATGATTTTGTCAATTTCATTTTTCATATTTTGTAATACTTTTTTACCTTCTTGAAAAATTACTTTTGAAATGTCTTGTATGTCTTTCGGTGTTACTAAATTTGGCTTCACGGTGACATCCTGCAATGTTATTTTTTTCTTTTTGTAAGTAAACGTCAAAAGCTTCTTTTTCATATTCAGGATGAAGGAATCAAGGGTTTCCATCGAGGGTGAACTTAAAATAATGTCACCTTGATCACTCCATAGTGTTTGAACTGAGAATTGTGATATGAATGTATAATCTCCAAAATTTAATTGTAAATTGCTTATGCCATATATTTTGTTGTTAAAATAGTCAAAATTTTCAATTATATTTGACTTGGGAATCACTAATTGGTTTGCGATTTTAGGTTTTATATAATTTTTATTTTCAGTTGGAGAGATAGCGATAGTAATATCTTTTCTTGCAATAGACCCTTTTATTCTAAATAGCACTGAAGCATAGTTATATTTAGTTTTTGGAAATCTTCTAGCCTTTATTTCTGTATCAGGCTCCATTTTGCTTATTTGGGATGAACTTAGGTTTTGTTAAACGCACATGGGAGAAAGAATAATCTGAATGATAAATCATGAGAGTACAATTTTATTAACAAATGATTTACATTTATAGTACATGTGGTGACCGTTGGGTTTCACATCCCAAGGTCTCTTGGACTCCTTTTGTCCATTCGGCTTCCACGCTAACCCATTGAGGATTAGGTGTCCAACATCCCCCCCTTAATCTGAAGGGTTATGTATGAGTCCAAGAAGAGAGCTGTAATACAAAATGTGCAAAAATGCATGGCAGCACTAGCATGAATGTGCTCTCTGAAATGTTTGTATAAAGGGTGGTGGTTTAAGGATGACCACCAACACTGGAATGCTTAGTGCAGTTCCTGGAACTCTTCCCAAAACTGGCAAGAAGCTGAAGTCTTCTGCTAGAGGAAGTGCTCCTATTGTTTTGAAGAGGGAAACCTTCAACCATGAAAGGGAGGTCTCACCCCACATAAAAGGGAGAAATTCAACCTGAAAAGGGAAGTCTCAACCTGTGATGGTTTAAGGATGACCAACAACGCCTGATCTGTTTCTTCAACTTGTCCTGACGATGAACCACACTAGTTGGTTCGAAACGCGTCGACAATAATCTTTTTATGTGATTTTCGCCAAAGCTCTTTTTACAAATATGATGGATCACAGAAGCCTCAATTCTACAAATCTGGAATGCTTAATGCAATTCTTGGAACTCTTCCAAAACTGGCAAGAAGCTAGAGTCTTCTGCTAGAGGAAGTGTGTTCAATTTTTGTTCTTGGAATTCTTCCGAAATTGGCAAGAAGTTGAAGTCTTCTGCTAAAGGAAGTGTCCCAGGTTACCAACTGAAGGCATGTTCACAGGCATCTTTTTTTCTGGCTACAACTCGAAAACTAGTGTGGCAGGTTGTGGCTCAGGCTTGCTTGATGTGACTTTGAAGCTTGTAGATGACCATCATTACCCCCCCTGTCAGATACAAGGTGAGATGATGGAGAAAACTCAACTGCAAGATTGTTCGATACTCTGGAACAAGTTCTGACATGTGTTTGGAATATCTTCTTGGCTGTTGATGCCCATTGCCAAGAAGCGATCCATCCAAGATGAATCTTTGTTCTCACAGGACGTTTGTTCCTGAAGCATTTGTTTGAAGAATGAGTGGTTTTATGACAATGCTTACATGGATGAAGATCAAAACAATGATCTTTCAAATGGCCAACTCGATCACAGTGTTGGCATTTCACAATCTGTTGTTGTTGTTGTTGCTGTGGAAGAGGGGAAGAATCTAGAACATTTGGAGGTGAACTGTCATGAGGAGTAGGTGAACTGTCATGAATGAATCCAGCACTTTGAGACTGAATGGGCTTTGAGTAGTCTAGAATATGAAAGGATAAGTCCTTGTCATATCCGAGACCAGTTCTGTGCTTGTTGTGGACAAGCTGTTCCCAAGGTCTGATGATGGGCTTGGGAAGTGCAGACTGAGTTTCTGCATCTGCATGTACAACTACTGCTTTATTTGAATGAACTGTAACATTATTGAATTGCTGTTGATGGGTGGTTGTCTCAATGTTTTGAACAAAAACAGGTTCAGAATGATGTCTATTTTGATGTAGCTCTTCTTGCTGTAGCTGTGATTCAAGCTGCAAAAAATCGATCTTTTCCTGTGCATTACACAGGCAGCTCTGAATGTCACAGAGAGTGTCTTTGTTGATGTTGACTATGTTTTCGACACTAGAATGTATTAGTGTGTTCAGTAACTCTAATACTCCATAAAGTTTTCCCATTTTATCAACAAATCAAACTCTGTTAAATACAATTATTTTAACCTTTTTTTCAAAGATATTAGAAGTTGCTCCTCTTTCGATTTGCACCAAGTTTTGGCTGAATGGTAAAATCATACAACTTTTGGAATAAGGTGATAACTTCTATATACTTTAATACTCTATGGGAACTTCAATACTGAACACAAAAACCATAATGAGTTTTAAATTCAATGCCACAACTGGAGCAACAACACTTGCAAATAATAATCTCCAGTGCTATATTACAGAAATACGTTGCCCTGGTACACAGATAATGACTTAGCTCTCAAGGTTGAGGCCACATGAATCTAATCAGCCATATAAATCGGACAAATATAATATATATCAGTCTAGGGATGAAGAGAGGAACATGAACTGTTAAATAGAGGATATATATGCCTTTGGTATAGGGAAAACACGCCCATAACTGATGTCACACTTCGACCATTTCAGAAAAACCCTTCATGAGCTAATAAATGTGTAGTAACTCGGTGCAAGACAGTGCTATCATAATAAACTTGAGCCACAAGGAAAAAATGTTGCTTTTATAAGTCCAGGCACACACCAACTGGAGATATTTTGGCTAGCTAGAGAATATTAATTCGCCCCTCCAAGAGATAAACTCAGTCAACAATATTAGAAAGGGAAAACTATTTATTTTCATCAAAGAACTTGTCCTTGGAGACTTCAGCGAACAATGGCATATTTAATAAGTTGATATTCGATCTTTGAACTCAATATTTCTCTTATGTCTTATTATACAATATCACAATGGGCACGCCGCTGCAGCAATTCGGAGACAACAATATTGTTGATATAATATTATGGTTACTGTCATCAAAATAAAAGGCATGGGCTGAGATTTACCTGCCCGGTCAACATAAGCTGAAGAAACAGTTCATTTTCTCACTGCCATTTTTACGAGCATTGCAGATTGCTCCCCACAATTCCCTTGGAGTAAGAACCTTCTCATGGAAGTTATTTTGGCCAAACTCATGCTACAAACAACTCAATTTTCTGAAAACAACTTGCGAAGTGCAGAAACAACATAAATGGATTCTCTTCAAATTATTTGGAATTGGCACGAGTACATAATGTCCATAGAGGTGTTAATTTGTATTGTGTATTCAGTAATCCCAGGCTTGATGCCGAATAAAATTAAAGAATCTACAAAATGAGGAAAACAAACATGAACTCCGCTTAAAGATAACATAATAGTCCTTGCCTTTATTGCAGAATTTGATTCGATGCAATTTGGATTTTCTGTTCTGCTAGCTGCGAGAACGACCAGTTTGGAAAACTAAAACAACGAACATAAAACACGCACATTTTCGACCATTGTTTAAAGCCTGCAGTTCACCATTCAATGCCCATGCTGTAATGGCTTTCAACTGATACCAAGATTGTGAGAGGCTCTCCCAGGTAGAAATGCCACGTTTCGGCGCAAGGAATACGATGCAAATGGGACACGCTTCCAGATGGTAGAAAAAATAAAATCGCAGTGCTTATGGGTCTATCGACTTTCTACTAAGGCAGAAGAATAGATTTAGAAAGGGCCACAGAGGTGTCTCTCGATGTCTCTTTGAAAAACCCTCCTTCAGGATGGGGTTGCATATCTAGCAATTCTCTCGTTTGTTTGCACGTTAGTGTTCCCTCTGATACCAAGACCGAGCTCACAAATACGGCCAATAAAGCTGCAGAGAGTCCCAAACTCTTTGCTCCAGATTTAGTGGATGATTTAATCAACAGATTTAGTCAGTAGCAGCGTCAGAGATTGAAGAGAAGACAAAGGGACAAACGAAACTTGGTTTGGAACAGTCACTGAGAAATGAATATATGGTGGTATGGGTAGGAAATACCAAGCGGTTTAATGCAAATAATACGTGGGAGCTGGGCATTCATCAAATGCTCTGACACCAAACGCTCTTCTTCTGTAAAAGCAGAGAGACGTTACACCCAAAAACATACCAACAATGAGCGAAGGGAGGATAATAATGAACAGGTGCAGTCAATGGTTGAACGCATCACTGTAATTCCACCAACAAGAAATGCAACTCGGGCGAATTCGATGATAATAACGCATAGATAATGGGAGATATTTTAGCTACTACATACAGAGACGTTTTCGAGGAGTATCATGCAACAATGTCCAACGAACTTAAGGACTCAACTAATCGTTCACGACATTTAATAATACACACAGAGATGTGCTAGCAGAGATAGAGTGGCATTCCAACACAGAGATACAACTGCATAAATTCTAGGGTTCACGTCACAAGAAAAGCACTTTGAGAAAATTTATCCTATGTGTGGTTCCATCGCTTGGCACAAACCTTTCAAAGATACCATTAACGCAGGATACCATGCACCAATTTGAACGAGCAATGACATTCCACCATACTCTGATCTCTTCAATGCACTGTCTTCGAACTTTTGTATTCCATATTTATGGCATTCAACAACCAATCGTGTCAGCGCAACATTCAAATATAATATAATGCCTCGGCTCCTTTATGGAGAGACATAGCCTTGTCTGTCGAGCTCTAGGATAAACATCCTCACGACCCCCACCAATGTAGCCAATCTCAGTGCATTCACCACTAGCAGCGACCAGGTTTGTGCTCTTCACAATGTAGGATCGAGCCCTTCTTCATGACTTATTTATTTGAAACAAAGAATTAAAGACAAGTGTCGACCAACATGGGAAATGGACAGTACAACAATCACTGAAATTGATGAATTTCTGGATATTCGATTGTGGTATGTCTTTTAGCGATGAACAAAAGAATCTTTGAGGAGAAACAATGACACATAATTCGATAAGCTTGTAATGTAAAACCTGTAATGCTTATTCATTTCTTGCAGAGATGACAAGAAGAGTGAAAATGATAATTTTATGTATGCAGGTTTTGTCTGGAGCAACGCTTTTAAATGGAGTGTTTATGGACAGAGAGCGCAGATAATGGCAGACAAAGGTCAAGTAACGCAGAAGAGAGTCTTAAAATAGCTAGAGTCAGGTGCAGCGTATACAGTGCCAGAGGTCAGGTAGAAGAGGCAGCAGATTTATGGCAGACAATGAATTAATGGAGCATTTCAGGTAATGGGCAGAACTGACATATATATAGAGCCCACAAAACAAGTGGCTCAAATTGGAGCAGGACCAGCAATCGCCCGCTCTGATACCATGTTAAACACACATGGGAGAAAGAATAATCTGAATGATAAATCATGAGAGTACAATTTTATTAATAAATGATTTACATTTATAGTACATGTGGTGACCGTTGGGTTTCACATTCCAAGGTCTCTTGGACTCCTTTTGTCCATTCGACTTCCACACTAACCCATTGAGGATTACGTGTCCAACAGGTTTTTAAAAGTAGCCCCCTTTTTTATAATAAAATATTATTTTCTCTTTAATAAACCTTCAAAACTTTATTCCGTCAACTAGTATTGAATCCTTTACTAATTATCCTTTTATGTTTTTTGACTTAGAATTTCCCTTCACTCTTCTTACTTCAACTTTCTTTTCCTTTTCAAAACTTCTTCGTTCAATAATCCTATTTCTTATATTTCCTTTTTTTTTTAATAATACCTTTTTTTTCTCTTTCATTTTATTTTATAATATATAACCTTAGCCACTAAAAGTTCACTAACTAAATAATCAACTTGTAATTACCTGGGATATAATAATAACTTTGTAATTACCTTTTTTCCCTTTTGACCCTAGGTGATATAATAATATGATAATATGGTTCTCCCTTTCACTTTTATAAATAATAAATACATTCTTAAGCTTTTTAATTTATTACTTAGTATTATTTTCCCTTTATAATATTTGGGATATTGCGATATTCTAATTGTCATAACAAAAAAATTATGGTTTTTATGTTATGCCCTTAATTAAATACGAATTGAGAATATAATAAAAGATTCTCCTTAAAAGAACACACTTATTTGTATGCACCCATTCTTGTGGATAGAAGACTGTTGAAATGACATTTTACCGTATAATACAACGACAAATTTGGGAGTTGATGGTTGTACGGATTGAAGAATGTTGTGATTTCACCAGATCATATATATATATATATATATATATTTATTTATTTATTTTTTTTCAGAATGAAAAAGCATTAATACATTATATGAGAGATATAAGATTTCTATAATAATTACATCTGAGATGACCCAAAATAACCTTTGGTCAAAAAAATTTGGTCATAAAAGGATCTGCATGTGGGCATATCTATCTAATGATGTTCAACAATTAATTAAGCTAGCTCTGATAGCACTACAAAATATCATGATTCACAAAATATAGAGAGGCTATATGCAAAATCACAAAATACATATGCAGAAAGACATGAAGACCAACCGAGACTAGAAATCCTGGAGAGCAAATTCGTGGATCTGAAAGGTTTCTCCCTCATTGAAAATCTGTAAATACCATAAACCTGGAGAAGATAGGAGGCCCAATTTAGAAAGAGCACCAACTTTCATATTTTTGTCCCTACAGATGTGACCAATAGAACTTCCGACCATGCAGCCCTAGAAATAATTGATCCTATCCATCCAGCCAGTCAGGTGAGGCAGTAAAATGTGATTTTTCCTTGATACGAAATCGACCATAAGTTTCAAATCTCCAAATACTGATACCTGTTGAATATCAAGGAAAAGACAAAATTTTAAGAGTCTAGCAAGAGCCATAGCCTCCGCCTTGTTGTTGGAGCCAAAACCTCCGTTCCAGTGGATGGAGAAATGAGTGTTTTCGTTCATCATAATGATAAAACCACATCCACATACACCCAGCTGTTCAGCTCCGTTGAAGAACGCTAATGGGAAAGTTGAGCATTCCGTTGATTGCAATTCGGAAACAACCTTTTTTTGATTAGTAGACTTCTGTGGGAGGGCATCAAAATTAGCAGAAATCCTATCTATGATTTCCGAGCATGAGGAATTAGAGCCTTTAGAGATGTTGAAGTTGCGCCACTTCCAAATGTTCCACAGGGAAAGGATAAAAATCCTTCGCCATGTTTCTTTCTGTCTGCTATACCATAGAATCCATTCATAAATTAAATCCTGAGAGCATTGCTGAAAACCATAATCTTTTTCTAATGCCAACCATATCTGCTTTGTTTTTTTACATTTTATAAATAAATGAACATTACTTTCCTCGTCCGATCTGCATAATGAGCAAATATTTGGCCTGTGCCGTCCTCTTTTCATTAAATTCTCCCATGTTAAATTTCTGTTGTGAAAAGCAAGCCAAGCAAATAGGATCATTTTCGATGGGCAGCCATCCTTCCAGAAAATCTGAGGAAAAACAGGGATGCAAGGAGTCTGCTTCAATATCATATGTTGATAAACTTCTTTTACTCTCACAACATTTACTTCTTTCGAAATGTTCCATGTTAGATAGTCAGAAACACCTGAACGAAAAATGCCACAGTTCCGAAGACCTGTCCTAATGCGAACCCATTGATGTGCAATCTCCTGTGGCATCTGCAAATCGACAACTTCTTTTCACAGTGGGATGGGGCCTTGCCAGTCGGCAATCAAACTGTCCCAATAAAACATGCCTCTTCTATGAAAGAATTTAGTAAGGATTTAGGAATATTTAACTCTTCAGCACTGCATTTGAAGCGATCTTTGCGAATATGTATCTTACTTCCAGTTTGAAAATGCCAGATTAAATTCTTTAAGAAATACGGTTCAATCTTGCGAAAACTAAGCCAGATTGGAGACCCATATGAAGCACCAATGGATCCTTTCCTGTACCAGAACTGTAAGCTCATCATGCCTAAGTACTTCATCCGAATCATGTAACTCCATGGACCCTCACCCTGTATAGCTCTCCATAGCGACTTGCATAATAGGGCTTTTCCGAAAGAGCGCAAATCAATCAAGTCCCAGCCTCCCATATTCTTTGGTAATGAAATACTGGAAAATTTTATGAGATGGAATTTCCTCCTTTTAGCTTGACCCCCCCATATAAAATTAGTTGATAATCTATTCATGTTATTAACAATACTCACCGGAAGAAGAAATAAATGTGCCCAGTAAACAACAAGTTGGTTTAAAACTGATTGCACTAATATCATTCTTCCCGCCAAGGAGAGGCATCTGAATTCCCATGCAGAGATCCTCCTGTAGAATCTATCCAGGATCCAATTCCAATCAGATTTTGAGTAACCATTAGATTTAATCTGGAATCCCAAGTACTTTATGCCACATCTGATAGACTGCGCATTCATTCCAAACAGCTCTGATAACCATAAAACATCTTCATGATTTAAATCATTGTGATAGATAGTAGACTTCTCATTGTTAACTTGCAGACCCGTAGCCATTTGAAAGTTTTTTATGATATCATAGAACCATAACCAAGTGAACCTGCAAAATATGGCGAATAAGATGATATCATCAACAAATAAATTATGTGATAAAGAAATATTCCTGCAGGTTTTAATGGGGCGCCATATATTTCCATTTACAGCCTTGTTGATATGCAGGCTAAGAGTATCCATCGCTAGGATAAATAACAATGGAGAGAGGGAGCATCCTTGCCGTATGCCCCTCTCCGCACGGAAGAAAGAGGATGGCATGCCATTGATGATGATTTCATAATCCACAGGTTCAACACAAGCCATGATCCAATTGATCATATTGGATCTCAAGCCAATTCTTGCAAGCAGACACCTGATGTAGCCCCAATCTAGGCAGTCGTATGCCTTCCAGAGGTCGATTTTGATAATAATCACGTCACATTTTTTTGAATGAATAGCATATAATGCCTCTTGTGTGCCAGCAATTGTATCATGAATGTTTCTCCCTTTTAGAAAACCGTGTTGTTCTTTTGTTAGATATTCTGACAATACTCCCTTCATTCTCTCAACTATGATCTTTGAAACGATCTTGAAGGAAATGTTACACAACAAAATAGGCCTATAATCCTTGAATGTCTGTGCATCCCCCTTTTTGGGAATGAGAGCGATATTGGTGGAGGAGAGCTGTTTGCTGATACTGCCCGCCAATCTGGTGCCTTCAACCATCCACAATAGGTCATCCTTGATGATATCAAATAAATGGATGAGAAACTCAATCAACCAACCATCTGGTTAGGGACTCTTGTCCCTTTTGAATGATTTTATAATTGCAAGTAGTTCATCCTCTGTAACAGGCTGAAAAATTTGATCATTTAAATCACCATCAAACATCTGCGGAAATAAGTCTATTCCCCATAATATACCCTGAAATCTGCGATTATTCGTTCTACTATACTGATTTTTGAAATATGCCACCACCTCATTTGTAATATCTTGCTGGGAAAAAAGAAAGCCTCCCTTACCGTCGCTGATTTTCCATATTGCATTTTTTTCCCTTCTAGAGTTGGCGAATCTATGGAAAAATTTTGAGTTCCGGTCGCCTTCTTTCATCCATATCGCCCTACTTTTCAACCTCCAGAAAGCTTCTTCTTGTTTCAAGATTATCAATTTCTTCTTTTGAAGACTCTTAATACGGCATCTCATTTCATAGGACAAAGAATCATATGCCATAGATTCCGCAACATAGTCTAGCTCTTTTTGGATCTCCCGGAGTTCTTTTTTATTCGCTTGCCTTTTTTGAAATTTCCATTCTTTTACAATCTTCCGGATATTATCCATCTTATCATTGAAGGACATATGGATAGGAGCAGATCTTGATGAAGACATCTCTTTCCACGCTTTTGAAACAGTGCTATTGAAGTCAGGATCCTCCAAACATTGTCTATTGAATTTAAATGGGAAGCCTTTTCTGAATCCCATAGTCCTCCACCCAAGCATGATCGGCCGATGATCGGATATAAAGACATTTTCGACTGTTGAATAAGGCATGCCCAGGGATTCAATCAAGCTGGCATGTATGATGAATCTATCGATTCTCTTAGCAATGTAAGCCTTTCCATTCCTACCATTGTCCCAATTAGGAAGGATTTTGGGAGGGAGAATGTCGATAAAATTTTTATTTAGAAACTCATTCCTAATCCTGGCAGCAATAGGATCCTGTTTCTTACTGATGATTTTGTCCATGTTAAATGTGATATTTAGGTCACCTGCAATCAATAATGATTCAACATCAAAAACTTCCGAAGCAAAGAGACTTTCCCAAAATGCCGATCTGTTCTTGTATGGAGCATATATGTTCAGTATATTAATAGGTCATTTAAGCCCTCTAATATGAGCAGAAATGAGAATGTCTGCAATGCAGCTGTAAGCTTTTGCGCATATCCAATGAGGGTCCCATAAGACCGCTAAACCACCAGATAGGCCTGTGGCCTCAACCGCAGAGATGTGCCATAGGGGAAACATTTTCCTGAAGTAGGACACTGTAACAGATGCAACATGCATGGTCTCTTGAATTAAAATGATTTTAGGGCTCGCCGATACAAAATTTTTTTTTAAGGCCAAAAATTTCAGGTCTGCTCACAGACCTCTAATATTTACAGATAGTATGAAATTCATTTCGAATGCGATTTGGCCTTTCCAGCTCTAAGAGGCCTGTCTTCAGACATGTCAGTAATAGGAATGTCAACCAATGAAAGATTTCTGATGCTACAGGCAGAAACAACTCCCCTCCCCCTGAAGTGCCTACTGCCCCTATTATTCTTTCTTCTCACCGTGATATTTCTAGCAGAGGAAGGGCTGATCTTAGGCGATTTTTGAATATCAGGCTTATGAACAGTGAGAGACCTGAGGTCAAGTTATTTTTTGGACAAAAGGTAGTCCAAATCACTACCAATAGAGTTTATAGGCGATGAAATAGGGGAATTTGCAGGAGTAGGAGAAATCCGGGATTCTATACCATGGTCACCAGGAGAAATATTCAGAAAAAGGGGCGAAGATGAAGACTGAATATGCAGGGCATCCTTACCAATTGCAGGCTGAGGAATGGGATTCGGGTTAGGAACAACAAGATCAGAGGATGGTTCCAATGGGGGATTAGGAGGACGAGGGATCTCATAATCAGAGGCTGTTTCCAACTTAGGCATGGACGACGAGATCCGATATAATGGATCAGGGGCTTTAGGCAGCGAGGGAGATAGTAGATGTTCAACATCACATACATCATCATGGGAAGGCCTAGAAATGCATATTGGAGAAGCCGATTTCTCTGAAATCTCAGAAGGTACTTTCATCTTGTGAGGCCACTCCACAAATTTAGTAAGACCATGATGCTTTCGGCCTTTAAAATGACGTCGTGGACAATTTTTAACAAGGTGCCCAGTGTGATGGCAAGCAGCGCACCGAAATGGCACACCCCAGAAATCTAACCTCTGCCTAATGGAATGCTCATTCCAACTGATATCGATATGCTCCGGAAAGCCTCCTCTGTAGGATCTTTCAATCAAAATCTAGGCCATACACTTGTCCCTCTCCCCACGGCACCAGGGGTCTACATACACACACCTGCCTATTGCATTTCCAATTTTAGTTAAAGTCTCTATCAACCATAACTCCAGCGGCACCCTAGGAAGTTTCAGCCAAATGAGATTGTTAGAAGGCGTGTTTCTTAGGGGGTTATATCCCAAATACCACCTATGCAAGGCTAGAAAACTACGACCATAAACCCATTGATGTTTTAGAATGGATTCCAAATCCACCGCGCTAAGAAAATGAAAGTAGTAACACTCTTTTAGTAATCTGGAAATAATCAGGACATACCCAATAATAGGCTTCCACTGCAATTCAAGCCATTCTCTCATCTGCTGGTCATTCATGTCCGGGAATGCCACCGGCCTATCATAGCTTTATCTTGAAAACTATCAATGCATTCAGTCAAATGAACGATGTCAATTCTAATGGCAGCAGGAGGCGAAATAGATTTAACAGGTTTATGGCACTTTTGAGTTCGATCCCCAGCATTAGACTTCCCAATAAGCACATTCTCCACATTAGTGACAGTACGAGGGTCCGATGGATGAATCAACATTTCATCCAGTGTGGAATGCCACTCGTTTGACAACCTGGCATTACGATGGAGGGATTCCGCTTGTATGGCTGCGTGGACCATAGCTTCCGTGGCAGATGTATCCGACATAAATTCCGTCATAAATAAGTCACCTAGGACTTAACCCAAAGTACAAGAGAAAATCCAAAGGAGCTGCGGGATGTACACTGCATATAGATAGGATAAGATATGATTGATACAAGAGACCTGGAGAGAGAAGGTTCGCATCTACTTCACGTCAGCAGAATATACAATTATAGGACACCACGGGAATTAAAAGGCACATTCTCGATGAGGAAAAAATCATAAACCAAGCCAGCTGTCCTCCTATATAAAGATGATAGACATCATCAAGCGCAAGCTTATGTCATGATGGGGATAAAATAAAACTATGACGACGTCAATTGATATCAGCATTAACACTCGTCCTGAAATGGCTTGATAGAAATTAAGGCAATTGATTTGAACCAAGAATGCTCTACCCGAGGTGGTAAAATTCAAACCAACTACCGGAAACTAATTACCGGAGACCAATAACTGGAAACCAAAACCAGATAACCAGGACGAAAAACCCAGAAACAGATACAGGAGAGAACCCGGAGCCGAAAACAATAGAGAGGCAATAGGAATGAACCGATATGGATTCCACAATAAAATAGAGACAAAGTAAACCACAATTTCACAACTCAGATTATCACAAGAAACCTCATGACACCTCTTCCTGACATACTATACAGCAATAGAAAAATTTCTCACATACGCACCACCATGGCCCAAGTTTAAATCAAAACTCAGAACATGGTTTTGATATTATGCAATAGCTCTGTAATCTAAAAACCCGACTCCATGACCAGCAAGTGAAAGCTCTATCAGACATGAGACTAAATCATATAGCCTAGGAAAATACAATTTTCCTCAAATGAGAGATTCTATCTAGAAGAAAATAGATACATGTAGAGACTATATAATTCGATATACACTCCCAGATATCTAACTCCAGTACACAAAAACTACCCCATTGATCTAAATCCAAAAACAATTATATTGAATGTATATTGAAAGGACATAAAATCACACTTGGAAGTGCCGATGAACCGAAACCGAGGTGCAAAAACAGATGATAACAACAAGGAAAAGACTCAACACAGCAATGAAAGAGTCATGCAAACAAATGCCAAAGGAGGAAAGTGACTTGTAGAATATGAGCTAGGCAGTTAATTTCAGGTGGAAGATAATGATGCATCATGGAGAAAATGTGCTAGATAGGATATATCAGAGGGAAGATAATGAAGAAAATAGGGAGCATTCAGAAATAGGCAGGAATAACAGAGAGTAATATATGATGTAGCGACTAGATGGGTAAGGAGCATGAGCTACAACTGTCGAAATGCATGCGAGATTAACGCACCTGTGTATGGCCAGTCATACCACATAGCTCTCCCCAGATTGGATGATATCTGCAGAGCACCTCCGCTCGATCGTCGCGCACCTCCCTCCATTGATGTGTGTACTCCAGATCTTATAGATATATTAAAAAAATCACGTCTTTTTTCATCTCTTAGAAAGTAGCAAGTGCAGGAAGCGTCGAACCACATATAGTATATGGTCGCTGTAATTTGCAGTTTCATGACAATAATTCCAAAATCACAATTTATGATGGTTGTTGGTTGAATTTAGTGGAACGAGGATAACAACTCTGGTTTCGTCTAGCAGTGGAGGTAGCAGTGTAGGTGGTGGTTTCAACCAGTTGCCGTTCTTTTGTTTTGCTCTTTATATATATATATATGTTTAAAAATCATATATAGTATATATATATATATATATAATATATATATATACTTTTTTTTCATACTTTCTATATATATATATATTTTAATGGCCAAAGGCCTAACACCGAAATAGAGAACCTTCAATTAGTTGTGTCGCTAAAATCTTCAATGAATCAGCAACGAACTTGATTAATGGTTGATGGCCAAAGGCCAGATCAAATTAGATTTGTGCATCGACTGAGCGGCTAGAGGATCAGACAACTCTGATACCAAATGAAGCAAAAGCTTTAGTCACGACGACAACAAAGTTGACAATTTTTATGGCTAAGGACCTGGATCAGAGAACGAGACTCTTGTGCAACGATTGAGCTTGACAGAGGATCGAACAAATCTGATACCAAATGAAACAAATAAAGTTCGTTCTTCAGGTTAAATACTCCAGAAGACTTGGAATACAAAGATATCCATTGAGCATACAAATATTATATATTAAATGTATGAATAAGAATATGTTACAAATGAGAGTGAGAGGTCTGCTTATATACTAGGCAATGCCTCTTCATGGAAGGTTATGTCCCATTTAGACATGTCTCTTCAGTACTAATTAAATAATCATTATTACAATTATCTTCTTTATTTATATTTATATTCTTTATATTTATTTTATTCGTAACAAAAGCTAGGTTTGAGGTGTAACAAATTTTTTTCCCCTTGGAAAAATCGTAATTTTCATTAATAGGAAGCTTACATGCTGTAGATGCAAAGTGCATATGCATAAGATGTGGCTGTGTGTCAGTTCAAAATTTTGAGATCCCAAAATAAGTTCTCCACGTAGGGAGACAATCTTTTAAATAGTACTGCATAATTGACATCAAAATTAAACATACTCTACATAGAGAGTATTCCTAAAAACATGTATTGTTATATATATATATCCATAGTTCAAAAAAGAAAAAATAAGAGAGACTTGATTTTCATAAGTTCAGGCTCCTATTGAGCCTATTCTGCATGGTCCATATACGGCCGATGGTAGTACTGGAAATGTTCATCTCCCCGCTGCTCCTGTATCATCCAGATGTTCTGTGGCCTGATTGCTGCCGCTTTGGAAAGTTGGTCAGCGATGGTGTTTCATTCCCTGTAGATGTGATGACAAACGAAATTGTCAAAATATGTGTTGCATCTATGAATTCCATCCAATATGTGTCCCAATGTGAATGTGTGACAGGTTACGGTTTTGTTTATCCAGTCACAAACAATTTTGGAATCACCGAAGATTTGCAAATTATGACAATCTTTTCCTATAGCAAATTTGATGAGGTAGTATGCCGTGGAGAGTTCAACAAAGTTATTGGTGCCATTCCCAAGTCCCATTTGAATACGATAATAATGGTTTTCCGAAAAGTGAAGTATAGCTCTGCCACCACATCCTGTATCTTGTGCGGAGCCATCAAAGAATGCCCAGGGCTTTGAATGATCTATGGATTTAGGAATGATATTCCTGGGAGGTGTGGCAGCCAAGTCCTCAGAGGGAGAGTTGTAGTCATCTATAATTTTGGCTGAGATGGAAGTCCAATGAGGGGCAGTGTCATGGAAGATATAGCGATTTCTAGCTATCCAGATTTCCCAGTAGATGAGAAGGGGAAGGTTTCCGGTCTTGGGTGACGTAGTAGATGTCCACCAAGTTGTCCAAGCTCCCTTAGTAGTTTATCTCCCCTAGATAATAGGTAGGTGAAGGTGGGTAACGGTGGAGGTCCAAAGGCCAATAATGGATGAACATGACAAAAATAAATGATCTAGGTATTTGGAATTGTTCTTGCAGAAACAACACCAATATGGACAGATTTGCCCTCTTTTAATCAAGTTTTCACCAGTCGGCACCTTGTTTTTAATATAGACCACAGGAGTAGTCTAGTACGGGGAGGTGCTTTCAGTTTCCACATGTCTTTCCATCACGTTTCAATGTGCTGAGGCTTGTGGTTATTTTCCAGTAGTAGGTACCTCTCTTTTGGTGAGTACCGACCACTTTTGAGGTGTAACAATGAAAGTAAATACTTTATTACTAAATAAATAAAGATAATTTAATCACTTGGAAAACAAGACACCAAGAGATGAGATTCTTGCCAAATAAAATCTCATTGGTGAATGGGAATGGATAATTATTTCATGATAAGACTTCTAGATCATGTTAGGATATTCCGACAGATAGGAATTAATGAAATATAACTTGGTCTAGTGCATAATTAGATAAAGTGTGTTTCTTTAGTATGTACTTTTTGTAACTTACAATCTGACGGTCACGATATGTTCTAGACATGAAGTGATCTGACCCTTCATTCTCTCTTTGGTATTACCGACACTTTATCTGTGGCTTAACACCCGATTGGTCCATGATCTCTATTTAAAAAGCATGGAGGGTCATTTGTCAGAGAACGTTTTATGAGAGAATCTTATGTAAATTTTCTTTCTTTTACATTAATAATATTGCTTAAAGTGGTCACGTTGGCTCAAGCCATGGATTGTTTCCCTCTTTGAGGGTTTTAACCACATCATTAATATTGGTGTACTGATATGTGATATGTTTGTGAGTGGAATCCTTTGGTGTTCAATCTAATGAACTTACCCTATAAATTCCTACATGGTATCAGAGCCATTTGAGGCCCGCATCTGTTGGTGATCCAAATCCAAAGTTGGTACAACTGCATCCAATTGTCATTTCCTAGATGTACTGTTTCTATCCGCTTTCAGGCTGAGCTAACTACTTCATTGTGGTAGCAGCATCTGTTCCAGTGAGGAACCCCTTTTGTTTCATGCGAAAAGTTTTTCAGTTGCCCTAGCTACGTCATTTTTCAGATTTGGAGGTATATAGTCTTTATTTGCAGTTATAATATTTATTTATCTATTTATTTCAGTTTATAGTCATCTATTTTTTTATTACCAAATATATACCTCTCATTTCTACGACCCTAGTAAACCAGAAACATAAAGAAATGATTTTCTCATGCGTATGCTCTTTTACGTCGCGCTTTAGTGTGATCTTAGAAAAATAAAAACATTGAGGAAAATATCTAGTTTCCGAGGAACCAACCCCAAATCTAACTTTAAGTCATAAGGCTTGTATACGTTTTCTTGTCTGTTTGGTTTGTTTGTTTTTTTTTATTATTTTGTTTTGTAGGAAAAAAAGGTGTTTTCAAGTAACACGTGCCCCAAAGATTTGTTGAAAAAAAAGAACCCTTCATCTTTTCCAACAATTACTAAATCTTTTAACTAGCTCACTTGGCCTAAAGTTACTTTATGAGAATAGAGGTCTTGGGTTCAAGTCTTTCTTTTTGTTGAGTTATTTTTTCAAAAAACACATGTAACTTATGTTTTAAAGTTACTTTATGTAAAAGTGTTCTCACCCATTATAAAAAGTGAGTCACTTATAATCTAAAGTCACTTTATTTTTAAGTTACAATTAGTGGATAGTTCATAAAGTACCGATTGTAAAAGTGACTTCACTTATTATAAAAAGCGGCACGAAAAAAATAATATTTTTTTTTTTAAAAGTGAGCTAATTAGGTAGTTTGGAAAGGGCAAGGGTGGGGCTGGGGGAGGAGGGGCGAGCGGGGGGTAGCGGAAGGGGTTTAAATATAGCATTATCATCAACTTCTTAACATTCACGTGCTCGTTGGCATCTTCAACAACTTTTCTTCAAAAAACCATAACTTCATCCGAAAGTCGTTTTCAGAGCCGTTTTTTTTAATCTGCCCAAGTTTTCGAGATTTTTCGATTGGAACACTTAGTTTCAGCATATACAACTTTAGTTTATTTTAAAATGGAAATTCCATGCCTAGTTATTCTTAACAACACTAACTACTTCCAATGGATATCCTACATGGTGAATTTCTTAGAAGTAAAGGTCTTTATAGAATAACCTCAGGCTAAGAGTCTAAACCTCAAGATGAAGAAAAGCTAGCCAAATGGGAAAATAAGAAAAATTAAGCATGTGGGTTGATAGGGATGTCTATTTCTTCAGACCTTAGATTCGGTATCACAGAAATTGATACCCCCGTTGAAACAATGAAAAAAACCGGTACTGTTTTTGGAATTAAAAATGAAATTAAAGTCCATCAACTCAAAAATGAGTTGCTCACTTTGGACCCCAATAATTTATCTTCCATTGAAGATTTTTTGTCCAAGTTCAAGACCCTTAGACTTCTCTTGGAAGGTGTTAAGGTTAAGAAAGAAGATGGTAGCCTTATCTATTCCATTTTTACTAAGTTAGGGCCAACCTACTATGTGTTTGTTTCCACCTTCCATTTTACTAGAGAAGCCTTTATTTCTTAAGGACAAGACTACAAGTCCCCCTCTTTTGATACCTTTTGTGATTCTTTAATAAGAGAACAAGATAAACTCTTACATCTTGGTCTTCTTAATACTGGAAACTCTTCTATTAAATCCTTAGCAGCCCAGCAACAACCAAGTTCAAAGAATCCTAAGAAGAAACATCCTAAAAATAATGGTCATAAAGCAAACAAGGGTTCTATGCAATTTCAGTTTCAAAATGAAAAATCAACTCAACAAAATGATAAGACAAATAAAAGCAAAGGGAAGAAGACTAATAGACATTGCAAATTTTGTAATCGTGATGGCCACTTAGAATCCAAATGCTTTAAAAAAATGCAGGCCTTAGAAGTGACAATGAAGAAGCATAACATCCATTTGGAGCACTCTTGAACTTCAACTTCAACTTCATCTTCAGGAATAACACTTTCTGTATGTGGTTGTCAAGCATCTCGGTCTAGTTATGCACTAAATGTATCTTGTTCTACTCATTCTCATGAGTGGCTCATTAATTTTGGAGCTTCTTATCACATGGCCAAAAACAAAGCCATGTTTTCTTCTTTAAATGATTGTAACACCAAAAATATATATGTTGGTGATGATAGATTTGTTAGCGTTGTAGGGACTGAAACTATTCATCTAGACAATGGTCAATTTAATAATGTATTATGTGTTCCTACCTTATCCTGCAACCTTCTATTTGTATATCAAATAACTCATTTAGGTGAAGGTAAAATCGTTGAATTTTAACCTCATGATGTTGTAATTAAGGACCTAAGAGATCCTAGAT
The DNA here is from genome assembly GCA_000404065.3 of Pinus taeda. Lineage (NCBI taxonomy): Eukaryota > Viridiplantae > Streptophyta > Pinopsida > Pinales > Pinaceae > Pinus > Pinus taeda. Next base: position 27,234 of record APFE031066967.1, read on the forward strand.
AGATTTTAGCTATTGGCATTGTTGATGATTCTACAAGGTTGTATAAGTTTAACAACTTTGGGTCATCAACTCTTCTCTTGGTATTTGTTGCTGTTAATGATGAAGTGAGCAAACTTTGGCATGAGCGATTTGATCACTTAAACTATCGCTCCCTTCAAAATCTATGTAAAGAAAATATGGTGACAAGTCTTCCTATGATATCTTGCAGAGATGGTGTTTGTTCTGGATGTGTACTCAGAAAACATCATCGGGATATTTTTGAAAAATGTGCCTCTTGGCATGCCTCAACCCCCTTACAGCTTGTGCATAGTGATTTATGTGGTCCACTTCAGTTGTTTCATTCTCTGGTTACATGTATTTCTTAACTTTCATTGATGATTTCTCCAAATGCACTTGGGTATACTTTTTAAAACTCAAGAGTGAAGTATTCAACAAGTTCTTGGCCTTTAAGACATTTGTTGAGAAACAATATGGACATCAAATTCTTAAGCTAAAATATAATAATGGCAGAGAATATGTTAAAAAATAATTCATCAAATTCTGCACTGAGCATGGAATTCAATTGCAACATACTGTTCCATATACTGCACAGCAAAATGGTGTAGCTAAAAGGAAAAATCACACCTTAAAGTAAATGGCTAATTGTATGCTTCAATCTAAAGGACTTAATCTTAGTTTTTGGGCAGAAGCAATTAACTCTGAAAATTACATAGTAAATCACACTCCTAGTAAAATTTTAAAGAATATCACTCCAGAATAAGCATGGAGCTTAATTAAACTAGATGTAAGTCACTTTCGTGTTTTTGGAAGTGAAGCATGGGCATATATTCTAGCTGTGAAACATAAATCCTTAGAACCTAAGAGTGAAAAAAGTATTTTTGTTGGATATTCTGAAGATGTCAAAGGATATAGACTTGTTCAACCTAAATCCAAAAATATAATCATTAGAAGAGATATAAAGTTTGATGAAAATATATCGCCATATGAGCCTAGTTTGGCAAATGTGCCACCTCTCTTTATCTCTTCTACTTTTGAAAATATTTCTTCTTCATATGATGACAACGAGGATGAAAATCCTCCCCCACCTTCTCAGGATCTTCCTTCAGCTCCTTAACTTCCAAAATGGGTCCACATTACTCGGGATGCAACAAGTGCTCTTGCAGGTGATCCTACAGATCAACGTCGTAGACATTCTCAGTTTGATAGAGCTTCTTCTTTACTGGCTCAAGTTTCAATGGATTATGATCCTAAAGCCTTTACAGAAGCTTCAAGCCATCCAGATTGGGACACAACTATGAATAAAGAATATTGTTCATTATTGGAAAATAATACATGGGACCTTGTTCCTCTTCCAAAAGGACGAAAACTCGTTAGATGCAAATGGGTTTACAAAACCAAGTTTGGACCAGATGGAAAAGTTGATAAACATAAAGCTCGTCTTGTTGCTAAGTTTTTTTCACAAGTTGAAGGCATTGAATATATCGAAACCTTCTCCCCTATTGCCAAAATGAAATCTATCCACCTTGTTCTTTCCCTTATCGCCTCTTTCAAATGGGAAGTCCATAAGATGGATGTCAAACCCGCCTTCTTTCATGGGGACTTGCATGAAGAAATATATATGGAACAAACTCCTTGCTTTATACAATAAGGATCTAGCCTTGTATGTCGACTTTAGAAATCTCTTTATGGTCTCAAACAATCCCCTTGGGCTTGGTATGCCAAAATGGATATCTTTCTTTTAGATATTTACTTTTCTAGGTGTCATTTTGATGATACTATCTGCACCAAGAAAGTGGGTAAGTCCCTTATCATTCTTGTTCTTTATGATCTTATCCTTACTAGTAGTGATCCCAACCTTATACACCATGTGAAGTCTAGCCCTAAAAAGCAGTATGAAATGACAAACTTAGGAAACTTGAATTATTTTCTTGGTCTTCAAGTCTTGCAATCCAAAGAAGGTATTTCCCTTTCCCAGTCCAAGTATGCATGTGATCTTCTACGCCACTTTCACATGGAAGACTATAAGCCAACCCCTTCTCCCTTTTAGTCTGGAGTCAAATTTTCAGTCACTTGTACTTCCCCTGAAGTTGATGCTACCTTATACCATCACCTTGCTAGAAAAAAATTGTATATGACCCATACTCGTCCCAACCTTTCCTTTTTTGTTGGCCTTGTTGCTCGGTTTATGCATAAACCACATGAAATTCATTGGAAAGCAGCTAAAATAATACTTTGTTATGTTCGAGGTACAATATAGTTTGGGATTCATTACAATACATGTGCATCTCCTCTATTGGTTGGTTTCACTAATTCTGATTGGGTTGGTGACCTTGATGATCAAAATTCTACTGCTGGTTATGTCTTCAATATTGGTTTTGGACCTATTACATGGGCTTTCTAGAAACAACGTGTCATTTCTCTTTCTTCAACAGAAGTAGAGTATCATAGTGCCATTGAAGCCATTAAGGAAGCCCCGTGGCTTTATCTTATCTTGTCAGAGTTTTGTTTTCAGCAGCAACATCGGACTACACTTTGGTGTGATAATAAAAGTTCCATTCAACTATGCAAAGATATAGTCCAACATAAGCACAACAAACACATTGAAATACACATGAAATTCATCAGAAATCTCATTCATGACCATGCTCTTGAAGTGTAATATTGTTTAACTGATGATCAAATTGCAAACATATTTATAAAGACTCTCACAGAGACAAATTTTACTAAACTTCGATTTCTGGTTAGAGTTCAGGAAGTTGTCACTAATGGGGGACAGGCTCCAATGCCTCCTTCCTTCTCCTATTTTTTCATCTTTGTACATCCTTCAATCCTATCCTAAGTTGTTCTTAAAGGGGGACGTTAGGATATTCCGACACATAGGAATTAATTAAGTATAACTTGGTCTAGTGTATAGTTAGGTAAAGTGTATTTCTTAGTATGTAGTTTTTGTAACTTATAATCCGACGATCATGATATGTTATAGACATGAAGTGATCCAACAATTCATTCTCTCCTTGGTATTACCGACACTTGATTCGTGGCTTAACACCCAATTGGTCCATGATATCTATTTAAAGAGAATGGAGGGTCATTGGTCGGAGACCGTTTTATGAGAGAAGCTTATGTAATTTTTTTTTTCTTTTGCATTAATAATATTGACTAAAGTGGCTAGTTTGGTTAAGGCTGTGGATTGTTTCCCTCTTTGAGGGTTTTAACCACATCATTAATATTGGTGTACTGATCTGTGATCCATTTGTGAGTAGTGCCCTTTGGTGTTCAATCTAAAGAACCTACCCTGTAAATTCCTACAGATCAAATTCTAGATAAGATTAACGGATGAGAGATAAATATCCATTAAGTTGCTTAACTGGAGAAAGATGCTAAGTTTAAGAAAAACATAAAAGCCTTGTGGAAGAGAAAGGCAAGATTTTATGGGAAAAACCTTGCAGGAGAGAAAGGCAAGATTTTATGGGAAAAGCCCAGGAAAATGGATAAAAAGATCCATAAAAGCAGGACGCTGCTAAAGGAAACCATATAATGAAAGAGGGTATTAGATACCCATTAAAGAGATCAAAAGGAAGCAATTGATCCATGGAAAGAACTCTTGGCTTGGGGGTGAACTAGAGGAAGTAAGTTCTAGGTTGGGTGGCGGTGCTCGGTTTTCCAAGTGACAATCTTTGCAGCTAATCTGATTTGATTCAGTTGCATGGGATGTTCTGTATGTGGCTCCTTACTCTTTATGTTTTCGTACCTTTAGACTTATGGGTATAGTTTCATGTGCTATATTTGTTGTTAAGATGATGAATATTAATGCATGTGACAACTACTGAATATAAATTTAATCGAAGTTAAATTTAGTAATGAGAGAATAGTAGGTGATTGTTAGGTTGGGTCAAGGAGGTATGTGACAATCATCCATGACGACTTTCCGAGAGAGTGGACTACTAGTGTGGTCATTGCTATCTTTAAGAGTGGAGATATCAATAGCCCCTCTAACTACCACACTATTATGGTCAACCCCCTATTGGGAAAGCTTTTTGGGAGCATGATAGAGTGAACAATCAATAGTTGGGTAGAAAGTAAGGATAAAAGGGAAAAAGGACAAGTAGGCTTTAGACCTAGACACTCTACCTTTGCCCACTGTGTCACCCTTAGACATTTGATAAAGGAAGTTAGGGACAATTAAGGTGAAAGAACTAATTGTTGTTTTGTGGAATTCAAGAAAGCCTTTGAAACAATTCTTAGAGACAAACTATGGAACATGATGGAAGAGTTGGGTATCCTAAATGAGTATAAGAAATAGTTCATAGACTTTATGAGAAGGTTAGAACTAAAATCAGAATAAGTGAAGGAATGTAAGAATGATTTGGTGGTGACGTTGGTGTCAAACAAGGATCTCATCTATCCCCCACTTTGTTCAGTTTATATATCGATAAGTTGGAAGCTTGGTTAAGAAAAGTGGATGGAGAAGGGGTTCATCTAGAAAGCTACGTGGTAAAGTTGCTTCTACACATAGATGATCTTATCCTAATCCCAAAAACATCAGATGGATTAAGAGAACACTTAAAGGCCTTAGAACACTTTATTTAGGAGGTGGGGATGCAAGTGAACATTAACAAGATAAAAAACATCCTTCTCTTTACGTAGAAAATACAAACCAAATACTTTTCTTTTCGAAGGTAGTCCTCCAGAGATAGTGAAAGAATAAAAATATCTTGGTATTGAATTCCACCAGAAGTTCAGTTGGGAGACTTGTAGGACGAAGATAATTCAAGGAGGATGGAGAGCCTCATACTTCAAAATAGGTGCAACAAAGCTAAACTTTGGGATTGGAAAACCAAGAAAACCCCTTTTGGTTTGTTGGTTACGTCAGTTGTTCTATACGGTTGTGAAGTATGGGGAAACAACATGTCAACTTGTAGGTGGAGGTAGTTAGAAAGAAAACAAAAACATCTAATTACTAGAAATCTCAAAGTTAAAGCCATAGTCTCGTAAAAAATCCTTTTGGCTGAAGCATGCACTTTTCCATTAGAGGCAACGACGATAACTAGGTTAATAAGCTATTTAAATAAGACTAGAAACATGGATAACTAGCGTTGGCCCAAGATAAATATGGAAGAAGTATTAGATTGAAGGAAGAAAACTTGGATGAAGCAAAAGAAAAATTGGTTGAGTAAGTGGAATATCAAGCTGCATGAATGCCCTAGTACCAATAAATTGTGATGGAAAAATTTAGGACTGCCATGTGGACCAATCACAATGGGCATAAAAAAAAAATACTACATCAAAGAGTTCAATCCAACTTCTGAACAAGGTGAGAAAACATATTTAGGAGCATCTATTAAAGGAAAAGAAAGGGTGCTAGTGGCACAATTGAGGACAGGATCACATCACCTTAGATGTGAAACTGGCAGGTGGAAGAACCCCAAGGAAGTTTGGGAAGAGAGAACTTGCATTTTTTGCAATAAGGGTGTGGTGGGGACGGAATGAAACTTGGTCATGGGGTGTATAACATATAAGAATATCCACATTCAATATGAAAACAATATAAAGGTTGACAACATGCACCATTATTGAATTTGGGCTTCTGTGATCCATATCAATTTTGAGAAGAATCTTCGACGAAAATCACATAGAGTTAATTTTGTTAACGCGTTTCGAACCAACCAGTGTGGTTCATCGTCAGGACAAGTTGAATGAGCAAATTTTGCTATGCATTATAAATAGATCGGGCAGAATATCCAGGTAACGTCTAGAATAATGACAACGCGATTTGACCGGGAAACGGCTAGTTAGACCAAATTTTTTATTCAAATTAATTAATTCGGTTATTAATTTTCTTATTAAAATAAATGTAAATTGACAATTTTATAAATATTATTAAAATAAGTGAGTTGAATATCTAATTAATTAAAATAATCGAGTAATTAAAAATAGATAATAGTTGACTATATTTTAAATAAATATAGGTTAATTATATTTTAAATAAAATATAGTTAAAGGGAGATTTAAATCTTAAAATAAATTAATTATAAATCAACCGAGGTTATATAAATATTAGTTAGTTGTATAAAGTTAATAAATAGAATATTTATAAATAGTTAATTCTATTTTAAACATATTAATATATTAGTTAGTTGTATAAGTTAAAAATAGAATATTCTTTATGAGAGATTTTTCGGTGTACATCACAAGAAATTTTATTTGTCGACGTGTGTTTCATTAAGCTTGTCCTAACGATGAACCACACTAATTGGTTCGAAACGCGTCGACAAATAAAATTTCTTGTGACGTACGCTGAAAAATCTCTCATAAAGTTATTATGGATCACAGAAGCCTCAACTCTACAATAGAATATTCTATAAATAGTTAATTCTATTTTAAAATATAGCTCACTGATATTTTATTTAAAATATAATTAACCTATATTTTATTTTAAAATATAGCTAAGTATTATCTATTTTTAATTACTCGATTATTTTATGATTATAGTATATTAACTAGCTTATTTTAATATATATTTATAAAATTGTCAATTTACGTTTATCTTAATAAGAAAATTAATAACCGAATTAATTGACTTGAATAAATTTTTTTGGTTTAACTAGCCATTTCCCGGTCAAATCGAGTTGTCATTATTCTAGACGTTACCTGGATATTCTCCCTGATCTATTTATAATGCATAGCAAGATCTGCTCATTCAACTTGCCCTGACGATGAACCACACTGGTTGCTTCGAAACGCGCCGACAAAATTAACTCTATGTGATTTTTGCCGAAGATTCTTCTCAAAACATGCACCATCTATTTCCCAAAGATAATATCAATCAGATTGTTAGCCTTCTAGTCAAGACTCATAGCCAAATATCTGCCATCGAAAAAATATGAAGATGAATTAAGATTATTATTCTCTGGGTCCCTTAGACTACTCAGCGTCATGGACGTCATTAAAATCATTCATTTTATTTCATTGTCGAGAGAGAAAGGTCAACAAAATGTGACCTAAAATGATTGCGCGGTTGCTTGGCAATCAATGATTATTATATTCTTTGGGTCAAGACTTGATTAGTCGGTTAATCTTGTCATTAGGCCTGGAAATCTTCACGTATGATTCAAGGTTTTAATGGACGGTTTAACACGCGAGGTATTTAAAGAGGTTTATGTTCCATACCTACATTGCCTTGTCCTTGGTGTTATATTGAGTTTGAGTCTAATGGTTGAGGTGAGAGATGTGGCATAAATTAATAGTGTAATTTTATTTATATTTTAATATATTATAATATATTATTATATATATATAAATTTAGGTTTAGTTAATTCATATTTATTTAATTTATATTTAATTTTAAATTTGATTTATTAATTTGATTAATTAAATTAATTTATTTATAATAATTTTGGTTTAATTAATTTTATTTTATTTAATATTAGATTTTATATTTGATTTATTTAATTTGATTATTAATTATTATTTATTTGTTTATTATTTTTTCTTTAATTTATAATTCTCTATACTCACATAACTTATATTTATAAATTCATTGTAATTATAAATTTAAGATTAAAATGTTTAATTTTTGATTTAATGCAATAATTATATTTATAAGTTCTAAAGACTATTATTGTAATAACTCAGATGTAGGGCGAATGTGAAGATTCTAGCATGTTATTTTTGATCACAAGAACATGACATAAAGTCGTATGATGGGGGAAACACAAGGAAAAATTGTTTGAAGGTGTTGTCTTTAATGTCAACCCTGGGGTTTGACTGATTTTGACCTTGACTGAAACATTCTTCATTGGTATCAAATGGTTAAGGAACAATTTTTATAAGTGTCTCTATTACATGAAGTTGGCAACTCCACTATTGGATGGTTGAAAACCCAAGTCAGAGGGTTTGGGTCGAGGGTTTTTTAAACATCAAACCATTAAGTTTGATTTTGTGATCTACATCAGTTGATTATCATTAGGAAGATATTTCCAGTGATATGTGGTATGGCCCGAGTGGCCTCTTGGTTTGAGACACATTCACATTTGGAGTTTATGACCCTAGTTTGTGGGCTAAAACCCCAAAGGATAGTGACATGATACCTTATCATTAATTTACCTATGGTTGTTAATATATGATAATAATTCTTGCCACGATCTCATTCTGTATAAGTTGAATAACTTTAAGAAGCAAAGAAAATAACCCAATTGTGACTTCACAACCTTGGTAGGACCATACACACTAAAAAATCATCAATTTCAAACTTTAAATAGGGTTCTTAATGGTTAGTTACTATTATTATTAATTATTAAAGGGTGCTTATTAATTTTTGACATAACATTAAAATAGGAAGAGTATTAATTTACGGAGTGTCCCTTAGTATCTTAAAAAAAAAAAAACATGATAATAATAACCTTATCAATCCCTCAAGGCTAACGACTCTTCTTACTTTTCCCACCAGGCATATGTTACCTTAAATTATTGTTAACATATCCTATGTGAAATTTCTCATCCTAAAATCTCTCCAACGTCTAACACTTAGAAGACCTCCTATCCTCAACGTCTATCTCTAAAGAAACTCCTCCCCAACCGATAAAATGACACATTATATTATTCCAAATCATATCAAATCTTCACAACATATGCTCTGAAATATTTGGCCTAGTTGTGATCTTTGAGGCGGAGAAAGTTCAGATCTTTTTTGAGGAAAAGAGGATAGTGTTTAAGGGTTTTACAATTCGAACTTTTTTGAGGCAAATAGGACAATGTTTAAGAGATTCTAGCCTAACAAAGTTTAGAGGTAAGGTTAAATTGTTTTCTTTTCTATGATTTGATTGATGTTCTTTTGTCATAGGATTTTCAACCCCTCTATTAGGGCTAGGCCGTAGGCCTTTTTGAGCTTTTTCTTTTTCTAGTAACGAAGATTATATTATGGTCTAAGGAATCAAAGTTAAGGTTTGTTTATGGAACCTACTTTGAAGTTGTAGTGGTGTACTAAAGTCTCCATCTCTATTGCATTATTTACAGGTATCTTTGAACTTTCAAAACTAGTCTCTTAATCCTTTTAGGACTACATATTTATGATCATCTCTAAGTATACATGACCGTGGTTCATGTGGAGTACTTCAATGCTTGATTCTTGTGAAAAAATCTTATAACTTCATAATAGTGCGGTCTCTCATATTAAACACTACAAGTAGTACTCTAGTATATATACTTGTGACTAGAACTTAAAGTTAAGTTGACATGTTGAAGTCACTTAAGTAAAGAAGTCAAATTTACTATCATTCTAATAGAAGTTCAAATTAAGTTCATTGCAATGACTGTTTTGCATGAAATAAGATATCCAACAAGGTATGATTGTGTGATGTTTGATACTTGTAGTCATCATGTGAGTGTTTTGATCTAAAGGCACATCTTTCTCAGTTAGCCAGTGAATTGAAAATTGAAGATCTCATTGAGTATTGTCTGGAAATTACAAGTGGAATTCATTCAAAATAGTTGATGATGTAATAACACATATACAGTTGTCATGAAGAAGTATTTCCAAGTCTTGAAAGTTGTGTAAATAATGACAACTATTAACATTAACTTATAAGGGTTTGATTTGACATTGATAACTATAAAAGAATCTAAACTAATGTGACAATGCCATACTTGTCTATATGTAAGTGTCAACTTGTTTTCGTAACGTGACTTATATAGCCATATTATAACCTATGATTTTCATTATTCATAATGATGACACCTACAACTTTGACATGAACCTTGAATACAAAACGATGCTGAGTGAGTTTGACAATTTAACTTCGAAATGCATTAAGGGTCTCTGAAGTGCAAGTCTTTTGGTTATTGCAATAAGACAATGATTCTAATATAAAACAATGATATTTTGACAACATTGATGATATTGGCACTGTTGTGATATGATAATGTTATTTGACTATTAACCTGACACATTGACTTGCTAAACTTGACATTTGACTTGATATCTTAAGTACTTGACAAGCAAGTTGACTACAATTACGTTATCCTTGACATATACCACTATAATTATTAATGGCTTAACAATTCCCTTAATTTAGCCACAATTCACTCTTAATGCTTATAAAATTGACATGACAAATGACCTGACACTTAGACATGACATATTAATTTGACTGTCTATTACATATGGTTGATATTGTAGTAATATTTGATATAGACTGTAATGACCTAGGAAATTGTATTAAGTAACTTATAGTAGCGTTCTAGAGGGTGTTATGTCTAAGTAACATAATTATGACCCTACAAGGTAGCAAGACCTTGAAGGCAATATTATACAATTGTATAAAATACTGATGTAAATATGGATAACAGGGTTTGACTAGCCGAGCAACAATGTTTAGACATATGCTGGTATCTCTTCGCCGACAGAATGTGAGACCATTGGTAGCAGGTCATAGGGATGACTCGAGGCACCTTGGAGTATCCAATTATCATATATTTGAGCTGAATGTTAGCAACAATATAAGAAGTTTGGATCCGTGATGTAATTGTCTGCATATGAGCTTTAATGCTTCGTGAGAAATGTAGTGCAGTAACGTGCAGTCAGTAGCTAGTTTGTGAGCTCATGAATACTCATGTGTAGTTGAGCAGTAATAGTGATGTGTAGTTGAGCAATGTCAGTGATAACATGTTGTACATTAGTAAACTTGTGTAGTGATTACTTGACTTGGAAGCATTAGTAGTGAAGCTTTGATGAGTAGCTTTGTGCAATGATCTAGTTGGACAATGTTGTGCAACATGATCAGTGGCTACCAGATTTGATAGGTTATAGCAGTATCTTCTTTACAACATTTTTCTATTAATTTAGAGCATAGGGGGATCTAGTCTGAAACTTATGAAACATGGTATGTTGACTCTTTAGGGTGGTAGGGTGGTGCAAGGCAGGTGATTGGAGTCACGTTCAGGTTGTGACCTGAGAACACTTCAGGGCGACAGGGTGGTGTTAAGGCAAGTCATGGCCTCAATAGGGTGTTGTGGTGTTCTTTCAGTTGGGGATGATAAACTACATGGCGATGAAGCATCCTTCCAACAACAATTGGTAAACAAGGTGTTGGGAACTCGTTAGATTGTGGCCTAACTTACAGGTGTTGGGGCATCCTTTTGGTTGCAGTAGGTTATTAGGGTATAGTAGTGTCCTACAGTTTGTAGCCTGTAAATCAGGGGGTTGGAGCGTCCTTCAATTGGAGATAAAAATTTGATGTATTTATTTATTTTAAAGAGAAGAAGACAATTACCAAGAAGGTTTGGATGGATTTTAACTTGAAGGGTATTTTCCACCTAAAAATATTTGTGTCTACTGTCTCTATCTTTTTGCATTGTTGTATGGTGTTGTTTACTGGTTTTACTATTTGATACTGAATAATAATAATACTGTTGAAGTTTAACTAATTACCCAAAAAGGATTAATAAAGTGCTAATTTCTAAGAAATACTGATTCACCCCCCTCAGTATTTCCAACAATTAGTATCAGAGCATGGTTCCTTTAGTAACATATTAACCGTTTGAAGGCATATCTCAAATTACAAATATGGGAAAATCGAATAAGAAAGGCACCAAGAATTCAAAGGAAGTTTCATGGACTGTAACATCTAAATAAAATTAGTATTGTGCACCAACTCCCGAATTTGATGAAGATAATTACTAGATATGAGAATCTAGAATTGTAGGCCATATGGAGGCTCATGATGTATGGAAATCTATTGCATTTGGAGACATAACAACTGACGAAGCTAAAAGGAACAATACAAAATCCATGAATGTCATTTTTAATGTTTTGCCAAATCTTGTAAAGGAAAAAGTTAGTCAATAATCAACGACCAAAATTCTTTGGGAAAGGCTCCATAATCTCTACTCAAAGAAGCATGCAGGTTAAGATATAAATGTTGATAAACATGTAGATCTTGATATCAAGGAATCAAACCATGATGATAGTGAAGAAATTTAGGAAATGAGAGAGATCAAATTTCAAAATGAAGTGGTCAAAGTTATAAAGGAATTCAAGAGTAATAGAGAGAGAAATTTTTGGAAGCATAATTGGAAATAGTAAAATGATGTGCTAGAAGACTCAATAAGAAGAATGAAGAATTCAAGAAAATCATTAGTAGTCTTAGAGTACAGTTGGAAGAAGCCAAAAAGGTGGAAAATTTAGAATGGAAGAATACAGAAAATAAAAATAAAAATCACACACTCAAGAAAGAAGTTGAACAAAAGAAACATGAACTTGATGTAGCCTCTGCAGAGATTAGCACGCTTAAGAAATAAGTACAGGAAGCAAAAATTGAAAAGAAAGACACGACAAGCCAATCAAAGGAATATAGTCAGAGGCATGAAATTGAAGTTGGTAAAAAAAAAGGATACAACTATTAATAAATAGATAGGCTTAGGAAGGAAAATGGAAGACAAAAAGAACAAATACAACTTCTCAACAAAGAAGCAGAAATTGTCACTCTTCTAAAGCTATAAATAGAAGAAGTAGAAGGAAGAAGATTTTTTTTGAAAAGCTGGTTTCAAGAAGACCTTGCTCAAAAGAAAAAAGAACATGACACAACCCTTAATGAAGTCAACACGTTCAAGGATTGAAAAAAGGAACATTTGTAGGTTAGTGACAGGAGAAATCAAGAATTGGCCCAATTGAAGATAACGACAGAAGAAGCATCTTCAAATAATGATGGTGAAGTAGTCAAGGGAAAAGGACAACAAAAGACTATGTAACTGCTTCCAAAAATGAATGAATATAGACCATCATCTAGGTACCTTCACCGATTTAATGGCTATTGTTTTTCATGTACTAACTTTGGACATATGGATAGGAATTGTAAATTTGTTCACATGTACAATTATTAAAGACCACTGCCTCTGAAGAAGTATGAATCATCCATGTACGCTTAATCATTTAATGGTTTTTGTTTTTTATGTACTAAGTATGGACATATGGCTAGGGATTATGAAGTATTTGATAGGTACCATTATCATCCGCAGATTCCTTGAGGCAAGTTTGCAGGATCATGAGATAAGTTATACAATGATTTTATCAGCATAGAATACGTGCCAAATGGGCCAAAAATTGAATGCTTCAAATGCCACAACTATAGCCATATAGCTCACAATTGTAGATATCAGATGGAAAACATTGAATGCTTCAAGTGTCATACTTACAGACACATGGTTTGAGATTGTAGGTACAAGAAGGTATGGAAAAGGAAACAGGTACAAGATGGGAAAGAAGAGAAGGAAAGCAAAAATGTCTCAATAATTATGCTTTCAGGCTTCATAAAAGGTCGTGAGGAATTGACAATTCCTTCATATAATGACTTGAGTCAAGATGGTCCATTGCGCGATACACTATTTTGAACGGTTCAGCTCATCGAATCCTTGAATTTTGAAGAGGGGGAATCTATGCAATAGTATGTGGTACATGTCTACAATTGAAAAATAGGTAGCATGGAAAAAACAACAGTTTCAAGTCAGATATGTTAGATCCATAACATGTTCAAGGGGGGATGAACAGTCATAGGATACATGTCTGCAGTGATCGACCATCAGAATATCCACATTAATAATAAGTTATCTTACTCACCAAAGGAAATCCATATGATGCACAACATAACAGGGGGCACACATGAAAGTTACAAGTCCATAGGGATCATCATTGACATATTGTTATAAGAAGGCTTCACATCAAGGGAAGAATAGGTAGATGAAAAGTCCATAGGAAGTAGGCAGGTTGTCATGTGGATTCACCCTTTGCCATTGATGTCAAAGGGCGAGAAAAATCATGAGAAGGAGATGGGAGCATCAAGTTTGGGGGAGTTGTACTCGCAAAAGGAGTACGCGTTTTGCCATCAATGACAAAGGGGGAGATTGTTGGATGGTGTTGTCATTGACATCATCCTTGGGATTTGATTGTGTTTGACCTTGATTGAAACACCATTCATTGTTTTCAAACAATTAATCGACACTTCTTATAATTTTTTGGATTACATCAAGTTGGAAACTCCATCATTTGATGATTGAAAACCCGAATCCTAGGGTTTGGGTTCCCTAGATTGAGGATGTACGCCGACTTTGTCGAGGATTTTTGAAACATCAAATCATTAAGTTTGACTTGGTGATACTCAGGAAGTTCTGATGGTATGTGGTATGTTCAGAGTGGTCTCCTGGTTTGAGAGATATTCACATTTGAAGTTTGTGACCCTAGTTTGTGGTCTAAAACCCCAAAGGGTAGTGACATGACACCTTACCATTAACTCACCTATGATTTTCAATATGTGACAATAATTCTCGCTGCAATCTCATTGTGTACAATTTGAGTAACTTCAAGAACCAATGACATTAACCTAATCATTGACTTCACAAACTTGGTAGGACCATATGCATTAATCCAGTCATTGATTTCAAACTTTAAATAAGATTCTTAAGGATTAGTTACTATTATTTATTAATTATTAAAGGGTGCTTATTGATTTTTGATATAACATTAATTTAGGAAGAATTTTAATTTAGGGAACGTCCCTTAGTGTCTTAAAATAACAAAAACATGATAATAATAACCTTATCAATCCTTCAAGGCTAGTGTTATAGATCTAATATGAAAATATAAGACAATGCAAATAAACCCAAGAATAACAAGATCGAAATAGATAAAAATGATTCACTTTATTAATCAAACCCTTAAGGTAGGGCAACACCATACATTCACTCAAGGAAGGAGAACACTCCACAAGCCATATGCATGTTCATACAATAATCCTTGACATCTCTTAATGGGGAGTCTCTAGCCTCTATATAGGCCTCATACATACAATACTATGGGTCAATACCATGGTTCCCTCAATACCATCTATCTAATACCATGGGCCCATTACATTATTACTAACTACTTGTGGTCCCTTACATGATACGGGTTAACCACCTTATTTATTACTATGGCCCATCCCATTATTACATTATTCCCTTGGGTACCTCCCTTTGTACCCCATATTATCCCCTCTAGGTATATAACATTCCACCCCCCTTAACATGTTTCATCCTCGAAACATGGGAAGAACACAAATAATAAGATCGACTCAAAAGAGTAGTCCACTGGTACCATGCACGTGCATCTAGCCATCCAAGAGAAAGGTGAACCCTAGATCTCGTTGGTGCCTCGCTCGCTTGAGATGGAAGTTGACTGTGGTAACTCCTCTATGTTGATGTGTAGTAGGTGGATCTTTGCTCCTCTCTATCTGTCATGCGGGGGTTGTTGTCCTTGTGGCTAATTGGTTGCCATCTTGTTGGTTGTTGTCTTGTGGGATGATGTGGGTGATGATATGTTGAAGTTTTAACTCACAGTGTCTTTTTCTTTAGTTCACTCCTACTGGAGCTTAACTATTATCTGGTGCATGTTGTAGTGCTTGCTGTGGTGTCTTATCTTCCAATATTACTTCAACCAATGAGCCCTTATCTGATGTATCAACACTTGTAATCTTTTCTGCTTTAGCCTCTATTTGTGTTTGATTGTCGATCATCACTGGCTCATCATTTGATATGTCAGTCCCTGGAACATCTTCTGCTTCAGCTGCCGTGGACTCTACCTGTTTAGTGATGGAAATATCCTGTAATGTAATTTTATTCTTTTTATACTAGAGCTTCAGGAATTTCTTTTGCACATTAATATTGATAGTACCCACTGATTCCATCCAAGGGTATCCCAAAACAACATCCATGTTATCCATATTTGAAGTATAAAAACCACCATGCAACACATACTTATCCATAGAAAGCTTCAAATCCTTATAAACTTGAACATCCTTATCATCAACCTGTGTGTTTTCAATGTGTTTCGCTGGAACTTGCAATTTTTTTGCCAAATTAACATCGATAAAATTATGCTTGCAACTAGCATTTATAAACACAATGATCTTCTCCTTCTAAATCAATCCATGAACCTGCAATAAGGAGATACTATTAGGATATAACCTCACATGTTTCTCATTATCTTGTTTTCTAGCATGAGACCATCTGTCTAAAAGGAATTTTTCAAATTCTTCATCTGGCAGGTTGGAATACTTCTTTTGGTTAAGTAATCCCCACCATGTGGCCGCCTCATTTGTAAATTTAGCCACTACCCAAAATCTCCAATGTTTTCCCCATACTTTCTTTTGTGTTTTTATGTGTTCTTCAATAGTAGGACCATTATCTTTTCCTGTAAAATTTGGAGATGCCATGAAGAGTGTTTTGAACGAAATTCACTTACTTGGCGAAAATTTGAAATAGCCACAATTCTGTCAACATTGCTCAGAATCCCTATTATGATCTGTTTTTGGAAATGGAACAACCTTTCTGCATCTTCTCATGTGGTAGAAATCCTGATCTAGGCACTGGAATTCTAGATTTGCGCTGCAACTCTCTAGCCGTCACCAAAAATTCTGAAAAAAAGGCTGATTTTAAATCAGCAATATCTCCTTCATCTGGACTTCGATTCGACTGATTTTTTTTTGAAATCGGGTATTTTTTCACAAAGAATCCAGATCTACAATTAGATTTTTCATATTGTGCCCCAAAACTTCCTGACCTGTGCCGAAAACTCGCAACCCTCAAAAATGTCTACAACACCACTGATTTTTAGATCAGTGATATCTCCTTCATCCGGACTCCGATTCGGCCAATTGTCTTTTTGAAATCGGGTATTTTTTCACAAAGAATCCAGATCTGTAATTATATTTTGCAAATTTTACCCCAAAATCTACAGATGTGATTTGCAAACTCGTCACCCCAAAAAGTTCCTGCAAAAAAAAAAAAAAAGTTCTCCACTTTTTCCCAAGAAGTGCTCTGATACCACTTGTTATTGGATCTGATATGAAAATATAAGACAATGCAAATAAACCCAAGAATAACAAGATCGAAATAGATAGAAATGATTCACTTTATTAATCAAACCCTTTAGGTAGGGCAACACCATACATTCGCTCCTTAAGGAAGGAGAATACTCCACAAGCCATATGCCTGTTCATACAATAATCCTTGACATCTCTCAATGGGGAGTCTCTAGCCTCTATATAGGCCTCATACATAAAATACTATGAGTCAATACCATGGTTCTCTCACTACCATCTATCTAATACCATGGGTCCATTACATTATTACTAACTACTTGTGGTCCCTTACATGATACGGGTTAACCACCTTATTTATTACTATGGCCCATCCCATTATTACATTATTTCCTTGGGTACCTCCCTTTGTACCCCCTAGGTATATAATAGCTAGAAACCTTCTTACTTTTCCCACAAGGAATATATTACCTTAAATTATTGTTAACATATCCTAAGCCAAAGTTCTCCTCCTAAAATCCCTCCAACATCTAACACTTAGAATCTTTCCTATCCTCAATGTCTATCTCTAAATACACCCCTCCCTAACCTATACAATGACACATTACCTTATTCCAAATCACATCAAATCTTCACAACATATGCTCTGAAATATTTGGCCTAGTTGTGATCTTTGAGATAGAGAAAGTTAAAATTTTTTTTTGAGGCAAATTGGATAGTGTTTAAGGGGTTTACAATCCAGTCCTTTTTAAGGAGAATAGGGCAGTGTTTAAGATCTTCCAACCTAGAAAAGTTCATAGGTAAGGTTTATTTATTTATTTTTATTTTTTAATATTTATGTGATTTGATTGATGTTCTTTTGTCATAGGGTTTTCAGCCCCTTTGTTAGGGCTAGGCTACAGGCCTCTTTGAGCATTTTTTTTTTGCTGGTAACAAAGAATATACTATGGTCTAGGGAATCAAATTTAAGGTCTGTTTATGTGTCCTAATTTGAAGTTGTAGTGGAGTACTAAAGTCCATCTCTATGGCATTATTTGCAGGTATATGTGACCTTTCAAAACTAATATTTGAATCCTTTTAGCATTGCGTATTTCTAATAATCTCTAAGTATACATGACTATAACGTCATAATATGCAGTCTCTCATTTGAAACACTACGAGCATTACTCTAGTATATATACCTGTGGCTATAAATTAAAAGTTAAGTGAACCTGTCGAAGTCACTTAAGTAAAGAAGCATACTTTAATATTATTTCTAATAGGAGTCCAAATTAAGTGCATTACAGTGACTGTTTTTCATGAAATAAGATACCTAACAAGGTATGATTGTGTGATTTTTGATCCTTGTAGTCATTGTGTGAGTGGTTTGATCTAAATGCACATCTTTCTCAATTAGCCGAAGAATTGAAAAATGAAGATTTCATTGAGTATTGTCTACCAATTATAAGTGGAATTCATTCACAATAGTTGAAGATGTAATAACACATCTACAGTTGGCAACAATAAGTATTTTCAAGTTTTGAAAGTTTCGTAAACATTGACAACTACTAACATTAACTTATAAGGGTTTGATTTGACATTTATAATTGTAACAAGAATCTGAATTGATGTGACAATGCTAGACTTGACTATATGTAAGAGTCAACTTGTTTTCGTAATGTGACTTATATTACCAAATCATAACCTATGATTTGAATTATTCATAATGATGACACCTATGACTTTGACATGAACATTGAATACAAAATGATGTTGAGTAAGTTTGACAGTTTGGCTTTGAAATGAATTAAGGGTTTTTGAAGCATTTCTTTTGGTTATTGTAGTAAGACAATGATTCTATTGACAACATTTATGATATTGATGCTATTGTGATATGATAACATTATTTGACTGTTAACCTGACACATTGACTCACTAAACCTTGACATTTGTCTTGATACCTTACCTTGACAAGCAAGTTGACTAAAATTACCTTAGCCTTGACATAGACCACTATAATTGTTAGTGGCTTAACAATGACCTTATCATAGCCACAATTCATTATTAACACTTATAAAATTGACATGACAAATGACCTAACACTTCGACATCACACAATAAGATGACTGTCCATTACATATGGTTAATATTGTTGTAATATTTGATATAGACTATGATGACCTAGGAACTTGTATTAGGTAACCTATAGTAATGGTCTAAAGGGTGTACTGCCTAAGTAAAATAATTATGACGCTATAGTGTAGTAGGACCTTGAATCCAATATTATCTAGTTATACAACATATTGATGTAAAGATGGATAACATGGTTTGACCATCTTAGGAACAATGTTTAGACATATAATGGTAGCTCTCCATGGAAAAAAACTTGAGAGAAATGGTAGCAGGTCACAGGGATGACCTAAGGCACCTTAGAGTATGCCATTATTAGATATTTGGGCTTAACATTAGTAGAAGTATAGGGAATTTGGATTAGTGATGTGGTTGTTTTCATATGAGCTTTAATGTTTATTCATTTGTGAGCAATGCAGTGCAATAATGTGCAGTTGGTATCTAGTTTGTGAGATCATGAATGCTCATGTGTAGTTGAAGAGTGACAATGATGTGTAATTGAGTAGTGAAAATGATGTTAAGTTGAGTAGTGGAAGTGATAACGAATTGTACAATGGTAAGCTTGTGTAGTGATTAGTTGAGTTGGCAACATTGCCATTGAGGTTTTAATGAGTAGCTTTGTGCAATTATCAGTTTGAAAAATATTGTGCAGTGTGGTTAGTGGCTATCAGGATTTGATAGGTTATAGAAGTATCTTATTTACACCATTCTTCTACTAATTCAAAGCATAGGGGGATCCATTCTGAAAATTATCAAACGTGGTTCGCCAACTCTTCAGGGTGGTAGGGTGGTGTAAGGTAGGTGATTGGAGTCATCTTTATGTTGTGGCTTGGGAACACTTCAAGGTGCTAGGTGGTTCAAGGGAAGGTTGTGTCATACATAGGGCATTATGGCATCCTTTCAATTGGGGATGATAAAATACAGGGCAACGAAGTATCCTTTTGATAACAATTGGTAAATAGAGTGTTGTGGAACTCTTTAGGTTGTCGCTTGACTTACAGGGCGTTGGGGCACCTTTCTGGTTGCAATAGGTTATTAGGGTATAGTAGCATCCTATAGGTTGTAGCATATAAATTAGGGGGTTTTAGTCTCCTTCATATGGAGCTGAAAACTTGATGTAATGATTTCTTTTAAAGAGAAGAAAAAAAATTACTAAGATGCATTTGATGTTTTTTTGACCCGGAAGGGGTTTTCCACCTAAAAATATTTGTGTCCGCTGTCTTTATCTTTCTGCATTGTTATATGGTGTTGTTTATTAGTTTTGCTATTTGATACTGAATAATAATAATAATACTATTGAAGAATAAATAATGCTATGGAAAGGATTAATAAAGTGCTAATTGCTAAGAAATACTGATTCACCCCCTTCTCAGTGTTTCCAACAAAAAATCATAGAAAGAGCCTAGTTTTAAAGGAGTCAAATTTAGTGACAACATTTGGCTCCAACTCGGGATGATGCCTCCCTGCGAGACATCAAGAACAATAGACCAGATGCCTTCTAATTGGGCATGGATTCAGTAAGAACAAAACCCTTATTTGCTAACAAGTAGAGGAAAACGAGCCTCAAATGCAAAAACAGAAAGCTTCATCTAACCTTGGAAAAGAATGAAAATCTTTGTATCTTAAAGATTTAGCTGAATGATAGCCATAATGAAACAAAGTTAAATCATACTAGGCCCTAGTACATAAAGATTAACGAGTTCAATAATTATTCACATATATAAGACATTTGTTTTTATATTCTGTGTATCGGGTTAATTATAATAATGATTTAGGGCACATTGATCATAAATTGGTATATGTCTCATTCTTCGTAAGGGAATTATCTCCATATATAAGTAATACATGCTTACAATTAACGATCAAGAGATTGCAAAAGTCATAGCACTTGTTAAGATTTACAAGGATGAATTTCATTTTGGAGTAAGGTTTTACTGAAACTATGGAGACTAGTTATCAGGGATTTGTTTCCCTTTTTGTTTGCATAACATGAATTTCCAGAATCAGATGTCACTCTGCTACTGGTGGGCCTGTTCAATACCTTGATAGAGTCATCCCTTATCATGAGATAAGATATTTTTTGAGTTCTTGTTTACTCTTCGTGTTAGAGGTCTTCTTTCAATTTATTTTAGGAAATATGCACTTTTACAGGATGAGAGGATCACACATTGGACTTAGTCCAATACCACTGACCTTACTGTGTTGCAAAAGAATGTTTATAGCCTCGACGTAGATATTAACATAACCCATCGAAATTTACCTCAACAAAAGGAGTGAGAGGATTTACACACTAGGTTTTAATCTAATGCCACTAATCTTTCTCCACTGCCAGTGAGCATCTATCGCCCTGGAGGAAATACCAACATGCCTCACCCAAGAAAAAAGTTTCTATCCCTAGGGTAGTATGGTTATCAGGGAATGTTTCATGTATGATAGTAACTAACTAGTTCCATTAGAGTTTCAACTAGATTTTATGAAAGCCAAACCTTATGTTAAGAGTTCAATACTTATGAGTTAATGCAACCCCTCATAGCATTTGTGTGTAAGTAGTAAGAAAATAAATGTGGTAAAAAAATGCTCAATATGAAGTTGAAAAGATTGAGACTTGATCCCTTAGAAAGATAGTCACTCCTCAACCTTTCTTTTCAAATGAAGTCTTTAATTATGTATTCCAAAATCGTTTATATTGTGCATACTAAGGACTAATAGATCCATATTCTATTCTAGTTATGATCATATAAGGATTATTTAAGATGTAAAGAATTTCATATTTATTCATTCTAAACTACAAAGCACAAGTAAACAAAGGTTTATTTATGTACATCAATTTATATACATTAGTGTTTTCAAAATCAAAGTTGTTTAAAGAAATAGAAAAACTAGTGTTACGAGGACAATAATTTATCAACTCCATAAATCTTAACTTTATGATTTGAAAATTGTAATATGTTAAGTAATTGTAAGGAAGGGTAATATGTTTCACTCATTTTTCTCCCAAGAGAAGAGTTGATATATAAATAATGATAAGATGATGTTATCTTAAAGAACTCTTCCATCCAATCATCCATAAAGTCATGATATTTGTGTGTTTATTCAAATGATGAAACATTTATAACCTTAATGTATCTGCAATATATTCATAATTTAATCCCCTCTTGGAGCAATCTAAAATCAAACTATGATTAGTCATGTGGTAATTCAATTTTTTTTTTTTAAATTCATTCTCATCACAATAAGAAGAAGAACTGTTGACATAGCCATGTGTAATTTGGAAGGTGTTATTAAAGAGTTTTTGTAGTGTTTTCTTCTCAATGATGTACGAAAAGAACCCACTTAAGATTGTGGATGACAAACAATCTCAACAATAGAAATGAATGCTAAACATTGTATATCTGCAGCTATTGATAGAAACAAAACCTGCGAAATTTCTAATCTATGCTACAATCATAGTTAAATAGTGAAAGAAAGAGTAATAACCCCAAATATCCAATGGAAACCAAATATGTAAAGAATAATTTAATAATAACACCCGTGAAGAGAAAAAATAAATGTTACCAGTCCCCCTTTATGGGACAGGTTCTTGGCTATCCTCAAATGTCTTCAGCTTGAGTAGAGTCTCTCTCCTCTATAATGCATAAACCCAGCAAAAATATGGCGTGTGACAATGAAAATAATCAGAGTTACAACAGTGAGTGTAACAATGAAAATAATCAAAAGTGAATAATGAATGGAAAACCCTCCTATTTATAACAAAATATTGAGTTATCCTCAAATAATGAGCAATCATAAAATATTATTGATCCCATTCTTGAAATAACCACTTGGAATATTTTATTATATTTGTTTAGGAGGGAATAAGTATTTAAACTTTTATTTAGAAATAATAAATAAATAAATGATTTATTTATGGTCTCAATGAATTGGTTAAGGAATAATAAACAAATAATGATTTACTTAATAATTCCTAAGGGATTTAGTCAAATTTAACAAAGAATAATAAATAATTAGTGATTAATTAATTATTCTTAGAGAAAAATAAGAAAAATAATGATTTATCTGTTTATTTTTCATGATTGGGTCAAATTTGACAAAGAATAATAATAAAACATTCGTTAAATTAATTATGCCTAGAAGAAAATCAAATAAATAATGATTTATTTAATTA
Organism: Pinus taeda; assembly: GCA_000404065.3. Taxonomy (NCBI): domain Eukaryota; kingdom Viridiplantae; phylum Streptophyta; class Pinopsida; order Pinales; family Pinaceae; genus Pinus; species Pinus taeda. The sequence goes on from APFE031066967.1 coordinate 50,355, forward strand.
TTCTTCATGGGTTTAACTATAAATTACTTAATAAAGGTGGTTTATTAGATTCCTCACAGTGATTGTGATTTTACTAGGGTAAAATTGGCTTTACATGGTATACTTTGATCCATCTAGTAAATTAGGCTAGATGATCAATTTTTTTGGTGATAACAGATTACCCCCCAAAGCATGAGTGTTAGGAGAAAAATGTATGACCGAAGTACGTTGTAAAGACACAATCACTTAGACAACAAAGAGGAGTCGAGGAGAGAGAGAGAGAGACCAATGAAGCCGAGTCTTAGAGACGATAGTGACAGAGGGGGTGAGACTAATGCAAGTATCCTTTTATGCTGTGGTACCAGACCTCACTGAGGCAGGGGAGGCATACCCATACCCACCGAGATAACTTAGTACAAAAATAAAGGTTCACCCAGAAACATGAAACTTAGTAATGAAGTACATGATGAATGGTACATGACATGCTGGCATATCAGAGCCATAAAATAATACAATGTGTCCCATATACATAATGCACCTGGTTAAAACATGAGCCAGGACTAAATACAATAATATCTGAGTACATGAGATACAAAGTCCCTTCCCTCAAAAAATGGGTGGGAGGGATCGCAGAACAACCGGAGAAGTCCTGCTGAACAAGGAAGGGCTCTGCAAAACTGAATGGATCATCTGGAGGAGACATGCATGATATGAACACTATGATTGGTAGGAATCGAACCCATCAACTCTGTGGAACTACATCTGAGGTTGTGGCATAGTAGGTATGCATCTGGGCATGTGGGGGGATACCTGAAGGGCCACCCCCTCATGAGGTCTGGAACATCTCACACATACCTGAGAATCACTGGTACAATCTACTGCATCACTGGATCATCAAGTGTATGGATCACAAACGTGAAACGACCAAGTCAAAGGGAAATAATGAGACCCTCTGCTCGATCCAAGGTGTCGAACATGAATGGAAACTGGAAGCAAGATACACTGCCCTCTAGGATATTCTTCTGGAATAAATGAGATAATGTCGACAGAATAAGGCCCGCGATAGATGAGGCAATGAGGATCCTCAACTAAAGCACATGGGAAAAGAGTAATGTGACTAATGCACTGACACCAGGGATAATGGGGACTAATGGGACTGAGGGACAAAAAATGACTACCCTTGTCAGAGCATAAAGTGCATGGTTGACCTGGCAGCAATTGACTAAACTCCGAATGGGATGGGGACAGTATGACTAGAGGCAAAAATGACCAACACAAGATGAACAATATGAAAATATGGATGGACTGTGACATGAGATGATGGGACATGAAATAGACTCCAAGAATGCAAGGGTGACTCATTGCAGATGCTTTGAACAAGGGTGACTCGATGACGCTGCCACACAGACTAGGTCTAATGGGGACCATGAAAATATGAGTAAATGATGGTTAATCACGAAGAAAATCAACATATGGTACAAAAAGTATTAAGAGGAGGCAGAACTCAAAGTAAATGTGTCACTTTATGATGAAATTCAATTTTGAGAGACGACGAAGCGACCTTCTTGGAAAAATGGTTTCCGGGTGAAGTGTCAAATCATCAAAAACTGAGGAAGACCCATTTTAGAGCTCGGTGAGAGATTTCCAATGGTAGTGACAATTCATAAAATTAAGCTATGGTCTAGTCGCAATGGGTGACAAAAAAATTAGGGATTTTTCTATGAAAGGAAATTTTCCCTCCAATTTGGATTCATTTTCTAAGTGAGCTGTGGTGAATTTGGAGAGGAGGAAAAGGCCCTAAATCTTGTGGAGATCGTAGCAGAAAAACCAACCATTGGAATTAGGATCTACAACTTTAAGGAAAGTGGCCTTACTTGTCTAAATATGACCTTAATGCTTCTTGGAATGATGGTTCTTAGTGAAGAATTAAGGGAAGAGGAAAACGAGAATGAACCACTAGAGGCTGTCTAGAATCATCCTCCCCCACTAAGTCAAACATGGGGACTATGTGGACATAGAGTAGAATATTTGAAGATATGGTATCAAATGTCTATGATATGCTATGTGAATATGGCTCACCGGAGAGGTCGGTAGGACAAACTATCCAAGGAATGGGAGGATAATAGACCATACCTAGATCCAGTGGGATCTAGGAAGAGACTTGAGAAGATGACCATGGGAAAATTGTCATGCCCCCAAGCATGGGATACTGACCTGGTATGAAAATGTGGGAATGATGCTCCATAGGAGGAGGAGTTTGTGGAATGCCATTGTGTTCCGAGTGCTCGAAAAAGGGATTCAAGCATCTCAGCCCAACTTAGCACAATATCCTCCAAAGGGTGATGAGGAGATGTAGGGGCCTATGTGTCCCCCAGTATGTTATGGGTGTACTAGATGTATTTAGAGTCATGGGATCCAAATAATTATATGATACATAATATGATTATGCATTCTATATGACGATGATGGTTCATCATTTGTTTGTTTATGGTTGTCTTCTATGGTATACATGTGATAAATGCCAATCTAGAATGTTGTTTGCAATGGTATCTACATATAGATTTTGGGCTCTAGGCACATGACTGAAAGTAATGGTTTCAAATTCATGTACCAATAACTTCACTCGTAGATATTTTCTAAATAGGACTTGGTTATGCACATGATACACACCATTCAATTGCATGACAAGTAGCAAGGAAACTAAACGAACATGAAGATGAAGGATGCGATGAATGCGGGCATCGACTAACAAACCTATCACTGCATCATATTTGGCCTGATTATTGGTGGTAGATCCAATGCACATACCATTTGAAAGGACTAACATATGCAAGGGGGTAAAAATGGCCTAGGCTATTGAGGCTAGGTTCCGGGAGAAGTGACTTATGCCATCGGCATGACCAATAAACGGTGTGGATGATCGATCCATCTTAAAGCTGAAAAAGACAACAGATGAGATGATGTGATCTACTTAAACTACATGACAGAAATAAATACATGCAAACTAAAGGGATGTGCTGTGAGCAATATTTCTGGAGGTAGAGTGCATTGGGAGAATTAGGAAGGAGATGGCCTTCGAATTCCTCTTTAAGAAATGCCCCCTTACTCAAGTGTAGGGGTAATAAGAGGTAGACATAGCTTCCATGGTGTCCTCATCAGGCTGGGAGATGGGTGGATGGGAGGAAGACTGACTACATGACGCGACGGTATTACCTGGTGTGTCAAAATGAGAGAGAAGGTTCACATACGCATTGTCTTGAATGGTAGACGACAGACTGGTAGATGGAGGACCTATTGATGTTGAGACCTGAGATTCTGTTGAAAGAGGTTTGATAGAAACGCACATAACAACCTCAATAAGGTTTGTTGGTGAAGAAATCAAGGATGACGATAGGTAAAGCATGGGACTTGTGGTGTCCATCATCTCGACATTGGGGGGAGGGATCATAATAGTGGGGCCAGAGTTTCCCTGTTCTGGTTGGCTGGTGGTGCTAGAATCCATAGGTAGAGGAGTAGAGGCTCTACTACGAGTGGCCTTGTATTCATGAATTACCCCATGGCAATCGAAAAACTCATCGAGATGAGGGAAACAATGGGAATAGTGACCATGAAGATCACATAAGGCACAAGGGTAGTTTGTGTGAAGCGTTTTGAGTTTCTTAGGTGGGATCAATATGTTAACATGGACTTGTGGAATATTCGACTCAAGGAATGCTTCATGAACCAAAGGTTTAAGTTGAGGAAGTTTAGGACAATTGTTGGTTGTGTGCCCAACGACTTCACACAAAGTGCATGGGGGTGTCAACTTTGGGGCCTTAGGCGCTAGAGGAGCTTGGGGAGCCTTGTCCTTTGAATCTTTCATTTCTTTGCCCCCCTGGCTAGATGCTTTCACAACAAGAGCTGGTTCTTGTTGAGGTTGTGATGGAACTGAAGTAGTGATAGGGGTCATGGGGACCGGTTGAACCAGGGTCAAAGCATGATACAGTCTTGGTTGACCAGGTATAGTGTTTTCTAGGGGATCGATGTACCTGTTGTGTGTGGAGCATGATTGTTCAGAGGTCATAATATCCTCGTTTTGTACAGCGCTCCACGCGGGGGTCGGGGGGCCGATCCCCCCGTGCTGGGGGGTCCGGGGGCCAGCGTCCCCCGGCGGGGGCCCTCGGGGGCAGCGCCCCCGAAGCTAAAAACAGATGTAAAATTTGCCTTGTAAAAGTATAGTACTTTACTAGTCAATCTGATGCCGTTCATTAGGCGGATGATCTGACGGTAGAACTTATGTTTAGTTTAGGGTTTTTTGCCCTAGAAGGCAACCCATCTCTTTGTATGAGGGCATTGTATTTGAGGCGGTGATAGATGTGTATCCTGTTGGAGCGAGAAACAGAGAGGTGAGACTGTGAGAGAAAACAGAGGATATTACAGCGGCTTTGCTGTAGGTTGTGTCTCTTTAATTTTGCTGGATAATAGAAAGGAAGGACTGGCTGTTCGAGGTGGACGTAGCCCAAACTGGGTGAACCACGTATATCTGTGTCTCTCTTGTTTTGTGCGTTTTCTGTGTTTATATTTCTGCAATATTTTATGTGTTCCGTTGCTCCGTAATATATAATTTTCTAACAGTACCATAATGGGATCCATAGAGTTAGGTTAGGAAGGACCAACGAAGCCATGACAGGTACAATAAAAATCCCAGAGGGGGGAATAAGAAAGGTATCTAGCCGATAGGATAATGTCCCGATGGAATAGCTCCTGGATGGTTAAGACCTAGAGGAACAGTTCTTGGAGGGATCATAGGATAGGCACCCACAAATGGAGGAGGTCCTGGGGGAGTGGGTCCAGAGGGTTCAGTTGGAAGAGAAACAACAGGATGTTGAGGAGCTGGTTGTTGATCAGGTGTACCAAACTATTTAAGGGTAGCCCATGATGCTTGTAACATATAAACACTCATGGAAGTAGGTTTAGAAATGGGGGGGGGAGGACTAGGGAAGGCACCCACTAATGAGTAATATTTATAGACTCCGGGTGAAACACTGGTGCAAGGAGTTAAAGACTAGTTGTTGGACATCAATGAGATTATGGACTCGGGGGAGGTCACAGATGCCAGCTCGTAGTAAGTCAATTGATCAATGGTAACGATCTTCCCTTCATGGGGGAACCACATCTTGCGGAACACCGTAGACATGATAGCTGACATCGCATGTGTAACTACGACTTAAGAGGATGTTGTAATCCAAGGGGGCATCAATGACTTCAATATCAACATGGAAAGTCTTATCCCCAAGAATCATTGGACAATTGTGGTACATGCTGAGGGGCTGGGAGGAATTTCCATCCCACGCACACAAAGTGATGGTGGAGGGGGAAAACTCAGGTGACTTGAGTTGTTTCTAAACAACAACGAACATCACACAAGTGGATGCACCTTCGTCAATAATGCATCTAGAGATGATGGAATTACGGACTCTAATTGGTATCTAGAAAACAAAATATGAAGGTAATGGGGGGTGCTCTGATGTATCAACTGGGAAGACAATCAAAAAATCATCAGAAGGATCCACTACACCCAAGGCAGTTAGTAGAGCCTTATTTTGGGAAGGGCATGACTAGAGGATTTCTAGTGTCAACATGGTGGCAGGTCATTGCACCAAGTCATCTACTATACTTTATGTATGGGAAACTCAGTTAGAAGATGCATTGTAGCATAATGGTCCCTTTGGGATCTTGGGAATGACCTCAACTTTGGGTTGAGGGATCTATAAAGGACCATTTGGTGTCATAAGAGGCTCAATGGACACTTTGGTTTTGGACTCGACAATTGACAAAGTGGAGGGCTTGTCATATTAACGTAACTGAGTTTGTAGGTTGATATGGGACGGGTTAACCTCATCAGAGTTCATCATCAGGATATGGTAGTCATTGGGACTAGAAGGTTGGGGGAGGTGGGCTGCTTGACCTATCTGGGGTTGAGTAGCAACAAATCCTTGCCGAGGGAAAGGATTTGTGAGCACGAGTAGTTGAGGTGGCGCAGGATTATGAGGCAATTGATGACCTTTAGAAGCTGCTTGAGATTCCCACATTTAGCACATCTAGGGTAAGAGGGGACACTCATGTGTATAGTTTCCATGTACACCACAACATGCACAAGGCTTATTCGTATGAATAGCCTTGTTTTGCTTGGGCTAGTTGCCTTGTTACTGGTTGTTGGTGTTAGGCTGGTTACCTTGGTTACCGTGGTTACCCTTGTTACCCTTCCCCTTATTCTTTTTCTTCGAATTTTGGGGATTGGTATCACTCTGCTGTGGAAACACCTGGCCCTAAGGGGGTGGTGGATGCTGGGGATGAGGATGCATGGGAGGCTGCGACGCTAATGCTTGAGGGGCTGGAGCGCTAGGCTATACATAAAAAGGAGAAACAATTTGATAGATGGGTTGGGGACCTGGAAACATGTTGCTAGCAGGAGGGACATACATGTTGGAGGAACTGTTGCCCCCTTGCAGATAGCCATAACTCTACTGAGAATATGGTGAAGAGTGTGAAAGGGATCTAATGATACTATTGACGGCGTGCGATGCCCCTAGTGCATTGGCACTTCCAGGACAAGGGAGGTCTGTAATGATGGTATAGACATAACCAGCTTGAACATAAATCAGATCGTATCTCAAAGTGGTCTAGGGAGCTTCTTCCTCGGTTTGAGGAAAATGGGACGCGACATCTTTCCCGATGGGGGATAAAAGGCTCTTAAGAAACTAATCCAGATAGGCATAGTCTTTGAAAGGAAGGGTATGACATGTACTCCTCCTTCGATGCCACTCTTGAACATGGTCAAAAAGGCGAGTGGAAGAGGACTAACAGAATGTGGTCAATAGCTCCGTACTAGTGTTGTATCAGAGAGCTAATTGGAAATATGATAAGAACGCTTTAGCAAGCATCACAAAAATGGAATGAGAGGTGGAGGGCTAGTCTATATACCATTTTGTAGTGTCTCCAGTGAGCGTGCGTTGGAAGAGCCGAAGATGAATGAAGTCATCGGTTATGGAGTTGGACAAACACCACATGTAGAAGGATCAAACATGGTTGGTAGGATCCTCTCTAACAATACCCTCAAACTTTGGGATGTCTAGGGGAAGATTAATCGGCATAGAGGGCCAACTGGCATCATGGCGTATGGGGTTGTTTATCAACTGGTTAAGATCCGGTAGTCTTAACCCAGCCATAAAGTGGAGCATGGGAGTTGTCAGAACGGTTCGTGAGACTGTTTCGCCTGATGTGACCATCGGTATAGCATCAGAGCCACCACCCGTTTGGGTTCCTGCACCAGATGTGAGTCCAAACATGGTGATGATATTTCATGAAGGAGGCTTAGAATCAGATGAGGAATCAGAAGGACCAGGAGAAGAGTCGGTATGGGTACTTAGAGGGCTATGAACTCGAACCCGACAGAGAGGAGTAATACACCAAAGCGAAAACTGGGGGTGGATGCCTAATAGTCTCTGCGACACACGCCTTGGTGGCGCAATGATGGAAGGACACACAGAACATGAAAATGGTGAAGGGAGATCAACAATATATCTTCTGTCTATGATGTGGTGAGATAAATTTATTATGTTAAGTCTTGGCTTGGCGGTGTAAACCAATCACCCTTCGCTTAAGGTGTGCTTGTGTGTGCAAGTGTATTAATTGATTAAGCCTAGATCATGTTTGTAAAAAAGAAAAAATCTTGCTGCAAATAAGCTGAAATAAATAACAGAAAATAAACAAAAAAACAATTAACTAAACCCCACCCAAACTAGGTTTGCAAACACTATACTTCTTGGTGGCTAAAATGATGGGAAATACACTGAAACAGTCAAGAGATTTGAATGTCAGTGTGAGTGGGATCAAGTGATTCTAAATTATTGGAAAGTGGTGCAACAACAGCAAAAAAACAAAGGGGAAGATCACTGTAAAAAGATAGGGGGATGGGTGAAACACTTAGGGCAACTGATGGGACCCTAAGGGAATGACCAAACACATTTGAATGTGAAACTATGGATGGTAGCAACCTATCTTATCAGATCTGAAAAAAAAGGTTATAGATCTGGAAAATGTGGCTGAGGGTGCTGCGAAAACTCAGACTTCTCACTCAACTAAACTCCTCCTAGGAAGGTGGAAGTGTATTAGAATCCCTAGGGGAGGCTAAATTCGACTTCGACGAGTAAAACATAATGGATCAAGGCCTAAGTGGGATGAAACAGAGCTCAGACACCCAGTAGACAACTCTTAGTAAAACCCAGAAACAGATATGAGAAAAACCCTAAAACCCAGAAATCATAGGTTTTGACCCGTTTTTTGATGAATTCACACTTTTTGGGCTAAAAGCTGCATTTTGGAGCCCATAGCACACCTTTTGTGCTGAAAACTGTGATTTTTGTTTCAAGACTCCTGGTCTGCAAATTTTGGAAAAAAGTACCACCTTTGCTGTAGCTGGTTCTTGTGACCTGCGGAAATAACCAGAAAGCTTGCAGAAGTCAGAAATTTATTAGATCTAGGGTTAAAAAACTAGGAAACATTAAGATAATTGAAAAAAGAAGAAACCCTAACCTCAAAACCAAAGGTCACCTAGGTTTCTCGATTTGAAGTATAAAACCCAGCGGAGTTGACAATTTGTTGTAGTGTTTTCTTCTCAATGATGTATGAAAGGACTCACTTAAGATTGTGAATGACAAACAATCTCAACAATAGAAATGACTGCTAAACATTGTAGATATGAAACTATTGATAGAAACAAAACATGCCAAAATTTTGATCTATGCTACAATCATAGTTAAATAGTGAAAGGAAGAGTAATAACCCCAAACATCCAATGGAAACTAGATATGTAAAGAATAATTTAATAATAACACCTGTGAAGAGAACAAATAAATGTTGCCGGTCCCCCTCTATGGGACGGGTTCTTGGCTATTGTTATGAAACCAGCTCAAGAAAAGATAGAAAAGATAGATCAACGCCTTAGAATTCAGCCTCTTCGAGGGGACAACCTCCTTTACATTACATAAATGAACAATTCTTAGATGATACAAATGACAAAACCTCCTTTCTATATATAGGAGTC
>APFE031066967.1:59803-106692 GCA_000404065.3 Pinus taeda
AATGGATAAAGGTTGTAATAGACCCGGTGTCTTAATTGCTTCAACTTTATTTTGTTGGCAAACCAAACATTCCGCCACAAATTTTTGAATATCCAATTTAAGGTCATCCCAAAAAAATTCCTTCTTAACCATGTGGTAAGTTTTTAAGAATCCTGAGTGCCCTCCTAAGGGAGAAGTGTGCAATTCAATAATAATCTTTTGTTTTAGTTGGGAATTCTTATAGAGGTATAAGCGATCTTTGTACCATAAAGAATCATTTTTCTAGCTAAATGTATCAGACATACTGGAATCTTGTTGTAACTTTCGAATAAGTGCCCATACTTCTTCATCATTCTTCCATTCCTCCCTTGCTTCGTTTTATCCAATCTAGTTGGATAATAGAAATGGCGCACAACAATGCTTCCACATCCTCATCCTTTCTTGAGAGTGCATCTGCCACCACATTTTGCTTCCCTTTTTTTTAGACGATTTCAAAGTCATAACCCAACATCTTTGTGGCCCACTTTTTTTGCTCTTCAGAGGATAATCTTTGTTCTAAAAAGTATTTAAGGCTATCATGATCCATTTTTACCTTGAAGTGTTTTCCCATTAGGTAGAGTTGTCATTTCTTAAGTGCATGTAGTATTGCCAACATTTCCTTCTCATAAATAGCTTTGTGTAAAAACTTTCCCGTGATTGGACGACTTTCAAAAGCAATGGGTCTTTCATCTTGCATTAAAACAGCACCAATTCCATTTCCTGAAGCATCACATTCCACAATAAAGGTTTTTGTGAAGTCCGGTGTAGCTAAGACCGGTGCTTGGCACATTGCCTCTTTAAGATGTTCAAAGGCCTTTGTTGCTTCCGGAGTCCATGAAATGGCATCTTTCTTCAATAATGTTGTTAGAGGTGCTGCTATTCTCCCATAATTCTTAACAAACTTGCATAATACCATGCCAACGCGAGAAATCCTCGCAGATGCTTTATGGATGTGGGGATTTTCATTCCTTAATGGCTTTAATTTTGCTAGGGTCTACCTTAACTCCTTCATGAGATACAATATGACCCAGATATTCCACCTCTTGGACTCCAAAGAAGCATTTGGATCTTTTTGCATATAATTGTTTCTCCTCCAATAGTTGTAGCACCCTATCAAGATGTTCAACATGATCCTTCCAAGACTTGTTGTAGATTAGTATATCATCAAGAAATACTAACACAAATTTTCTAAGGAATGATTTGAAAATTGAATTCATCAACCCTTGAAATGTTGAAGGTGCATTGGTAAGCCCAAAAGGCATGACCAAAAATTCATAATGACCCTCATGAGTTCTAAATGTTGTTTTTGGAATGTCTTATACCTTTATGTTCAATTTTTGGAACTCCTCAATGTGCTCCATTATTGAACCCTTTTGTTTGAGACTTATCAATTGGCTAAAAAAATTGTTGCTTTTTGTATCCTAATAATGTGCCGTCAATTCTTCTGTGAAAATTGCCCAAGTGATAAATTGTTTACAAGAGCAAAGCCATTGATACCATACAAACTGATTTGGTTCCAAATATAAAGTTGCCATACGTACCTTTTGTGTGTTTTGCACATTATTGAGATCGAAAAATTGCTCCATCTGTAATATCCATGTTGCGGGATCCTTGCCATCAAACTTCCTCATATCGATTTTTGGAGTATGGTGGGTCTTCGATCCCACATTAGAGTCTATGGAATCATGATTAACATTTGTTTTGTTTTCATCATGAGTTTCCTTTACTACCTTTTCACCCTTAGTGAGTATTTCTTGTAGCAACTTTTTCATATTTGTCTTCAATTCTGCCATGTCTATCTTCGAATCTGTCTTCAAATCGGCCATGTCTCTCTTCAAATCTGTCTTCAAATCTATCTTCAAATCATCCATCTTAGCTTCCATGCCCTTTATCTTAGATCATGCCATTTATCTTAGCTTCTGTTAGCTTTTGTGAGGCTGACATTTTTTGCACTTGGTCTTGTAATTTTGATATATCATGTAGCATTTCTTCCTCTTCTTCATGAGTCATGCTAGAGCTTTCAGGTTCCTTACTAGGTGTTTGCATTTTCTTTCCTCGTGGCAGCATTTATCGATAATAATGCCCTACTAGCCCTTTGAATTCCTTCAAAATAAATTTTCAAACCAATCTTAAGCAAAAATTTAAAAAAATCTACACACCTTTTTTTTCTTTGTAGGAGCTCGATATTGCATCTGATGTATCTCTGTACTTTCAGAACATCCAGTTCTAAAATGGCGATCTATGGTAGCCCTCTAGAAGAAACTACAGTCTATCCTCTTTCTGTACCTTCTTGCGAAATTTCAATCCGATGCTCAGAGAGAAAGTTATGACGATTTTCCCCAGCTCACCTGTTTGGAATGTAATTCAGGAGTATGCAAAAAGACCAACTTCCTCAGATCATATCTCCGCAAGTATATTGCGAAACGCTCTGAAATTCGGACCCGAGCTGCAGTGCGATGTCTTCTCAAATGGGTTTTTTTCTGACTTCTGAAACATTGCAGAAAAAAAGTTATAGCAAAAATTCCACGATGACCTATTTGGAGCAGCGAAACCCTAGAACTTGGCTCTGATACCAAATGTTATGAAACCAGCTCAAGAAAGATAGAAAAGATAAATCAATGCCTTAGAATTCAGCCTCTTCGAGGGGGCAACCTCCTTTACATTACATATATGAACAATTCTTGGATGATACAAATGATAAAACCTCCTTTCTATATAGGAGTCTAAGGAGTCACAATATAACCCAGCCGACCTAACAGTAATAATATAAAGCCACAAAATTAAAAATAGAGGGATTCTATGGGGCACGATAATAACAATATAGGGGCAATAGGGGCGGGGTACAACTACCATAGTAATGGGGTAATCACTAGTATTATAGGGACCCAATAGCTATCCTCAAACGCCTTCAGTTTGTGTAGAGTCCCTCTCCTCTATAATGCGTAAACCCAACAAAAATAAGGTGTGCAACAATGCAAATAATCAGAGTTACAACAATGAGTGCAACAATGAAAATAATCGAAAGTGAATAATGAATGGAAAACCCTCATACTTATAACAAAAGATTGAGTTATCCTCGAATAGTGAGCAATCATAAAATATTATTGATCCCATTCTTGGAATAACCACTTGGAATATTTTTTTATATTTGTTTAGGAGGGAAAAAGTATTTAAACTTTTATCTAGAAATAATAAATAAATAAATGATCTATTTATGATCTCAATGAATTAGTTCAGGAACAATAAACAAATAAGGATTTATTTAATTATTCCTAAGGGATTTAGTCAAATTTAACAAAGAATAATTATTCTTAGAGAAAAATAAGAAAAATAATGATTTATCTATTTATTTTTCATGATTGAGTCAAATTTGACAAAGAATAATAATAAAACAGTGGTTAAATTAATTAATCCTAGAAGAAAATCAAATAAATAATGATTTATTTAATTATTCTTCATGGGTTTAACTATAAATTACTTAATAAAGGTGGTTTATTAGGTAATTTCTCACATTGAAAGTGATTTTACTAGGGTAAAATTGACTTTACATTGTATACTTCGATCCATCAAGTAAATTAGGCTAGATGATCATTTTTTTGGTGATAACAAGAGTTGATGTATAAATGGTAAAATAAATAAATACATATTAGTTAAAATGAATTTCAGAGTTACTTCACTTGTATTTCCATGTATTATAACATTATCCCATGCATAATTATCTGTTGATGGTGCAAGAAATCCATCAACCAAGTAGGTCTCACTAACTTGAAGTCCCAATTAGACCTCACATTGTTTGGAATAGGAGCCACATGCGGAGTATCCGCCTGGTTGACATGTATTCTTATAAATTTTCCTTAGCTCTAACTATCAACAAGAGAGAGGAATGCAAATGTGCCTTTAAAAATCAAGTGAGTGTGCCCGGTGAGCGTTTGGTTGTAGGCATGTCAAGGTTCTTCTACTGTGGAGGGAGAAAATAAAGTGAGCCTCTAAGAGAGAGGTAACAATACCACCCTAGTAGAGACACACACAACTAAGAAGGATTCTTCTAACATCGAACAACATAGTCCACAAAGATGCAATGATCATTACAACCAATAAAAAAGAAAGAATTCTAATATCCATTGGAATAGTCCACAAGGATGTGACATCAATATCAACCATTACAACACATTCTCAATATGATAAGTACCAAAATAATTGAAATAGTTCAACTACTTTAGCACAGATGAAAACAAACATGCATTACAAATATCCACATAATAGTCTTACAAATATTCATAAATGCATGAAGAACATGAGCATGAGGCTTCTGATGTTAATTAAAATTTTCAAGACACATGTATACAATGAAAACCACTATCTCCAGTAGTGGAGTGTTGGAGCCACTACTTTCTCCCCAAAAGAACTAGCTTGTCTCTCTAATGCCTTGCAGGATGAGACAAGGTAAAAAGTCCCTTGATCATACAATGAGGGTGTATATATAACCAAGAGGTGATGATTCACCTTCCTTGTGACTCTTTGAGTACCCCCATGACTGTTTGTCTTCTAATGAATTTTCGACTTTACATGACTCTTCATATTCCAAATGTGTCCTTTGGACTTCCACTTTACAATATATTTAGAATAGATAATTACATAATCCACAATAATCATGTGGCATATGATGACTCGTGACAGGACATGATATGACATTGATGACATGGACTGCATGATGATGTGGCAGTGCCAAGCTATTCTTCTTATTGCTTCTTTCTTTTTGTCTTCAATAAGAGATGTATCACTGCTTCATCTTCATGAGATATATGCTTTTTTCTTCATATCTACCCTCCAAAGAGTTGTGAATTAGATGGAGTATTCATGTGATCATGATCTTTGGTATTATGTTTTAATCCAATGTTCCTTTGTATTCTTGTCTGATGATCATCTTATCTCCTTAGCTCCTTAGGTGTCTTCTAGCATGTCCTCATTTTCCATCTCCTTCTTCATCATATTTCCATACCATGAGAGAATTCCTATGTTTGCAATCTACTCACAATAAGACGAAATCAGTCTGATAAACCCCTAGGGTGAAGCTTGAGCCTTGAGACTGCACAATGCATTATATAGGATGGATTGGGCAAGAAAATTGCACAATTTTGGGAGTCATTGAGCTAGGTTGAGGGGTTTTGCACTGCTTAAGACAAATACACAGTTCTAGGAGGAAGAGGAGGCTAGGTGATTGCACAGTTACACAAACCAAGAGCTCATGGGTTCGGCTTAAGGCTTGATACTATGCAATGTGCAGTTCAGGCCTGACCAGAGGGCATGCTTGGTAGTTTTGGAGGCCAAGGCTCAGGCTTGAGCACTGAAATTGTGAAATGCATACTAATGGAAGGAAAGGAGGCCAACTGATTGAGTTGTTCAAGAGATCAAGGTTGAGACTATGCAATGCACAGTGTTGGCTTGGCTGGAGAGAAAAATTTCACAATTTTGGGACTCAGGGGTTGGGCTTGAGCACTGAGGTTGTGAAATGCGTAGTTTTGGGAGGTAGAGACCATGCATTATGTAGTTCCAAGAGAAAAGGTTGCTGCTTGAGGGCTACGTAATGCATAGTTCAAGGGGGCTGGATGAGGCTGAGTGGCCCGGTCAAGAGTTTTTCCAATTTTGACTAAGTGTTGGATCAATGAGAGGAAGTTGAATAAAACAAAGGCTTGAACATGATCACACACTTAGTTCACTTGATGACACAACTTAGGACACTTAGAACACATGAAAAACATGCTTTCCTCAATGCAACAACATTGCAACAACCCATTCCAAGTGCGACACTAAAGATACACTTTGCGACGACAATGACAACAATTGTGCAACAATGCGTGAAACTTTGGAAATGAGTGCGGAACATGTCTACATGATAAGAAAAACCCATTTTCACAAATATTTCCACTTGAAACAAACCAAAACTCCACTTTATACGATAAGTGACAATTCCCACGCCAAAAGGCGACACTTGCTATATGAAAATAAAAGTGCTAATGACACTTTCAATATGTGGAAAGTGAAAACAAGACATGCCAGGGAAACGATAACATGGAAAAGATACTAATTAAAGGGAAAGTAAGCGAAAGTGACAATTGAAAACATGAAAACGACACTTGTGAAAACAAGGTGCACGAAGTGACAATTTGCGAAACTCACCAAAATAGACGTATAAACACAACTAGAAGTGAGAAATTGCTGATGTCAATGCACATTGACTGTCGACATGGATTGGAAATCACACATGCACATTATTGATGGACTGTGCTATGCTTGTTCAAGCTTGCGTAAAAGAATGCATTCATGGACTTGTTACGAACTGAGCATATGTGAGAAAGTGACTTCGACACTTCCAATCCAAGAAGGGAGCTCAAAAGCATCAACTAACCAAGAAGTGAATACGGAATGACCAATCGCAAGAATGACAACATTATCATAAAAAATTTCCTTATTAGTTATATATTCATGTTCGTCATGGTTATTAATATAAGAGGTGTTATAGTTGCACAATGGTTGTGGATTTAAAACTATAAATGAATAATCATCACCGCACTCATCATACATGGGTAGTTTTGAGTAGTCAACATGAACCTCAAATGAATCAACATCAAAACTAATGAAAATACCGTCACATACCTTTTCTTCTTTGTGGTTGTATAATCTTGATTCTCCTTCAAAGTTTCCTTCTTTACAAACACCACTGATAGCATGATCAGGAACATGAAATAAACCAAGTATGTTAGTAGATAATTTGGATACCAAAGAAGCCCAAGACAAATCCATTGCAAAAGAAAATTCAAGAGTCGTCAGATGAAAAAAAAAGAAAAGAAATATATACCTGAAAACATTTAAGGAGCATGTAGCTGTGATCATTTTCACTAGTAGGTCACAAACTTAACCAATTAATCTAGTTACCAGGAAAATGAAATCTAGATACTCTTTTCCCTGATAACGACACCAATAAGATGTTGGTTCCTAGGTTGTTTTGGTGACGTAGAACAACTTAAGAACACATTCATGAAGTATTCTAAGAGTCCTCCTACTTCAGGTGATAGGGGTTGACCTCCCTTCACCTCATGGGGTATTCCATGCATTTGATGTGATTTAAAGATATTTTCTAATTGTACAAATAAATATGGTTAATGAGATGAAAGTGTTTTAAATAAAATAAAGTTTTAGGAAAAGAAAGGTGGTAGGAACACACAGTATGGGACTTACTAAAATACAATATCATATATGACAAAATGGGGTTAAATTATAAATATCATTCAGACACAACATTAGGGTCAGTACAAATAAAAATATAAAATAAAAAGAAAAGAAGGAAATTATAAAAACTGACTTAAATGCAACTAATTGAAATATGCAATTTAAAATAATATGACCTCAAGTATCATTATCAATTTATCGTGCAATATAACAATTAAAATATTTGTTTTACTTATTTCTAAATAATAAATATTGGAGAAAAATGAAATGAAATTAATGTGTGAAACATTAAAGAACACGATCAAGTCAAATTATTCCAAATCAATCACATGTGCCAATGAAATAAATACAATGGAGAACAACAATAAACCTAAAAGAGAAATGAAATAGAAAACTAGTTTTATGGCATTCAAGTTCAAGGTACCAGTAAATCCTAGATAACATCTATCAATTTGGAATTCAACTTGCAACAAATAAACTCAAATTTAATTTAAAACCCTTAAGTATCACGTATCCAAAAGTATTTAAATCAATTAACACATTTAAGATTGCTGTAAAATCAGGTTAAATCAACAATCTTAAATAGTTCTACTAACAAATATGGATTTTAAACAAAGAAGCACAAATACAAAGAAAAATAAATGAAATAATCATGATATTTGTAATCAAAACCTCACATTCACAATGAGAAAAACCATTGTAGCAAGTGCATTATGGCTATAAAATAATAAGTCTTCATCTCTAGCCTGCCATCTTCAAATTTGTCCCTTTTTAGAACCCCTCAAATGAACACTTGCACCTTTTATACAGTTAGGAGTTAGTTTTACATATAACTTAAATAAAATTACATTAATAATTATATTTTCTAAATAAATACACATTTCATCCTTAATTAGCTTTCACTTAAATCTCTAGTCAATAAATTATTAAAACACTCTCATAGATTCTTTGCTTAGTAAAAAAACAAAGATTAATTTTAATATAAAATACATAATAATAAATAACATTTAATTACTTTAAGTATAATTTAAAAATATAATTAAAAGTTTAAACTTTAATTATAGTTTAATAGAAATTCAAACAATAATAATTTAAATTTAATAAGATTAAATTATTTATATATATATATATATATATATATATATATATATATATATTAAAATTTAAATAACATGGTTAATATATATATATATATAAAAGATAATAAATAAATATATACATATTAATTTTGATATATATATATATATATATACACCTCTGGTTCAAAACATTTCCATATATATTTAAAGACTCAAAATGATCCCACGGTTGGGGTGCATTGCAATGGATGGTTGTCATATTCTTCTGGTGTAGAGAGTCAGTTAATCCTGTCATTAGGCCAGATGAGTCGAGGCTTTAACGGTGGTTTAACACACGGTATTTAAAAGGGTTTATTAAATATGTTTTAAGTATTTAGGTCCCATACCCATATTGCCTTGGCCTTGGTGTTATATTGAGTATGATTATTTCTGGTTAAGTGGAGAAATTTATGATGAGTTTGTTTTGACTAATAATTTATGTTACTTATTTATAGTTTAACATTATTTTTTGTGATTTATTATTATTATTGAAATTTATTTGTAAAGTGATTGGTTGAGACTTTATTATGGGTTGCTTATTTTTATTAGTTATTAATTTTTTGTTTTCTCAATATTTTTTTATAGTTTTTTTACTTTTAATTTGACATATATATATATATATATTTTTTTTTTTTCAATTCCAATTACATTAAGCTATTTTTTTCTTGTTTAATTGATAACTATTATAACAATTAGTTATTGGTTTTTAGAATTTTGGGAAAATTTCTTTCCTAATTTTATTAAGAAAGTTTTATTGATGTATAGTTACTAATTTTTAGGATTTTGTGAGCATTTTTTCCCTAACTTTGTTGAATTTGTTTTATTTAAACATAGTTTTTATAATTTTTGCATCTTATATCAAAAATTCAAGAAATTGATCTTAATTCAAGTTTTTTTTTGTTTTTTTGTTTTTTTTTTTTTTTTTAATATTAATGTCTATTGTTCTTCCAAGTCAAAGGATTTGAAACTTTAGATCAAGATCCCACTTTGAAGTTCCATATTTTGTTTCAAGTGGCTCGATATTGTTCGACATTTATTGGGAGGTTAGTGTTCAATTTCTCATTTGTTTCTATTGGTTTGTTAAAGTTGTTTTATCTTCTTTCTTCGAATTAAACACACAAGATTGGTCTCACTTACCATGCAAAAAGTTAATGTTTGAATTTTGTTAAAACGGTTTAATCTACTAACTTTATTCATGGTTTTATTCAAAGTGAGTGTGAAATTCAATCAATTTAGTACTAAATCAAAAATCATAGACAAACATATAATATTTATAAAAAAATTGAAAAAGGCTAATGATATATTTTATTTAAACAATTGTTATTACGAATTATTCATAAATATCAATTAACATGTCTTTACAATTTAATTTAAAAATTTATTTAATACTAAATCATAAATTATAGATCATGTCAACTCAATTTTGTAATACAAAAGAAAGAGACTTCATTTGAGTGATAACAATAAAATTTTTGTTTCATACTCCCACGCCTTCATTGCTGCAAACACAATTACATTCAACTCTACACAATCATGTTCAATTCCCATGAACTTTGTAGGAGACAATTGGTTGTGCAAAACAATTTTCTTGGAATCCACATCTCATTGAGTTGAAACAAAGTTTCTCCATATCAATTTGAATCAAACGCTGCCAAAAAAATAAAGTTATAAAGCTTCATTACAACCAATAAGGTAGGATGCTCACCAAAAAGCAACATTTTAGCACAATATTTTCAATTTCATTTCTATTTTTTTTTTTTTAATGAAGGCTTTAATTGTTCATCTCACATCATATTAACAGTTCATACTTCAATTAGCTATATTTAAACTAAGTGACAGGTACTAGCTATATGTAGCACTTGTTTTATATTAAGATTGGTTATTTGATTATTTATTTTCATCATTAATTACTTTTATTTTAAATTTATTTATTATTTTAAATTTTAATTTTTTAATTGTTATATTAATAACTATAATTTATATTTATAAAGTTATTTGCCATTATTAATTTAAGATCAAAATTTTTAATTTTTTGGTTTAATGCAATAGTTATTTTTATAAGCTCCGATAACAATTATTGTAATAAATTTGATGCAGGTGAACATGAAGATTCGAGCATGTGATTTTTAACTATAGGAATATGAGAGGATGTCATATGATGAGGGAAACACAAGGCAAAACTCACATAAATAGCCTATTTCTAAAGGAGTCAAATTTAGCGACAATAGAGAAAATTTTTAGGGAAGGGGGCTTTTTGGTGGTTTGAGAGCTTAAACATCAAGAGCTAGGTCTTGGTTATGCGACCTATCATTTTGGTGGGCATCCACTTAAATTTTATCCATGAAATCTTTTTCCCTAGGTTGTGTCAAGAGAGGGAAACCCTAATTTCTTCTCCCTCAACTTGAGGACTTTCTTGGTGGTTTCATGAGCCTTGGAATAGATAATTATATTTGCAAGAAACCATTTCTCCTTGTTCTTGACTTTGTGAATACCTATCACCATAAAAAACCTCAAAACCCTAGGTCTTGGACCTTGATTCTAGGGATTTTTTTAAAGAGCATTTTGCTTCCCTGAAGCCTTCAACTATTATGGAGCCTCTCTCTTGAATGAACACTAGCTTGATCAGTTTGGGCCATATACGCAACATATCTATTTTAAGTGATATCCTTCTTACTTAGACTCCTCCCATCAGTGAAGATCCATAAAGAGAAGAGGGTTTTTGCTTAGGTGACATTGAGTCTCTACCCCATTGTTAGCACTTTGTTTAGCTTTTGTATTGTAGGGATTCCCTCTCCAAGGCCTATTAGATTTTGTGGTAACATTTTGGCAGCGTTTTTGGGGACACAAAGCACGTGTTTCATCCCTAATGACAATCTATATCATAATATGGCGACTCCATTAGAAGAACAAAGCCCTTGTTCATCATTGAACTTCAAATTCAATGCTTATAGGGTGGAGCAAGCATCTCTCAAGGAATTTTGAATTCACCCTGGTGACTCCCCATTGATTGTTATGTAAATCTCAAAGAAATGGCTCCTTGGTATTTGCATGATGTTGACATTTATGAATTCTTGCACATAGAAGTAGGTAAATGGGACATTAGTCGTTGTTTTGAAAATGATCCTATATATGACAACGATGATGATGTTATCTGTCCTTCATCTTCCTCATCATGTCACTCCTAGGATGTTTCTAAGGAGGCTCTTGAAAGGGTGTTCATGAACTTGATTGTTGGATCCCGCATCTTGTGTTTACAAGAAAGGATTAGATGGTGCAAGTTGGATTCATTCCTTCATCCATGACTACCTTCCATGATGAATGATTTTTTTATTTTCCCACCTCTCACCTTTGTTATCCTCCATATGATTATTTTTATGCTTTCTCTTAGATTTATCTCATGATTGATCATGGGGAAAATGGGTATTATATTGATTTGTTAATATGTTGGTTACATTGGTTGTGTGATTATGCTTAGCACTTGCATAATATAGTACGCATGTTAGTGTAGGATACATTGCATGTCACTTTTGCATAGATAATATCATCATATCATGTTCTCATGCTATATTAGAATGCATTTAAATTAATATTTCACTTAGAATATTTTTTTTGTTGTTGTATATATTTATTATTTGATGAAAAACATGGGCGATAAAAGTATGCCCAATGCAATTGCTTCCAATAGTTGTATTGTGATGTGCAGGATACATGTTTGCATCCCATAAGATTGTTGTGGAGTTCTGATGACCTCCTCATTTGAGTACATGGATCACAAAATCTACAGTGAGCTTATGCTCTAGTTGGAGTCAGATGTTACCCACCCACTAAAAGTGGGTACCCCTAGGATAGATTTTATCCTAATCATCTTCTTCCAACTAGAAGCCACTAGCCTCTGATAGCCACCAAGTCACTGATGTAATATGTCAATTTATCTCCGCCACATGCATCAATTGCATGCTTCCTTGCCCATTTATCAAAAGAAAATGTTAGAAGGTGGGAAATATTACCAAAAGGGTATGTTATTCATTGTGAAATCAGGTGCTTATGCTTGTTTTGATTTGGGCATTTTGGCATGGATTACTAGGTGACTTGGAAGAAGGAAGGGATTTGATCATGGTTTTTTTCCCTCACCTAAAATGTGGGGTTAATCTTCAATCCTACTCCCGTGGGATCTCCCATACTGGCCTATGGATTTAGGAAGGGCATTATTTGGAAAAATCGATTTTGGTAGTGTGGTCCTATTTTCCCATTCCATATTTTTCACTTCCCTCTGCAGATTACAAGCCCTATTCACTATTTCCCTTCTTTGGGTCCACATAACCATTGGGTCCATAGGGTACTGGGACACCCCCTCCCCTTGTCCACATATTTTGGTCAAGACTGGAAATGCTGTCTTGAAGGTTGATGTAGGTAAAATAAAATTAAAATTAGCATATCATGGACACAAGCAAGAAAATCAAGAAAGAAAATGATAAAATGCAAAAGGTGGCCGGGACATTAAATATAGAATGTGGGAAGAAGCTAAGCATGATCTCTACCCTATATCATCATGGCCATCGCCCTAATTCCTAGGGCCAATGATTTGGCCCATCACATCATAAAAGGAACCCATGCACGTCCCAACCTCTGGTGGGCGATGAATTGCCCCACCTTGAAGGGGGTAATAATTGTTATACATCATTCATATCATGCTCTCATTTCCTAGAATTTTGAGCAGTAATGCAAAGAAAATCATGAAAAAGAAAAGGAAAATAAAAGGGTGGAAAAACAAAAGCTGGGGTAACTCATGCATCCACGATTTCTCCCTCCTCATATTTGTACACCCAATATGTGGATTTATTCATTATTGCTATCTTCGTACCATGACATTTGGCCCTGAGGCCTCTTCATCTCCATTTGCTTCATCATGATTCACATGCCACCTATTGATTGAATGATGCACTAGGGACATGTCTTTCCCCTTAGGGGACAGGAACACCTAATAAGATCGTTTATTAGCCACTCCTACCTAGAAAGGTAACACTATTACATGATCAAAGCCCCAAATTTGGAGACTAAGGAGACTGAGGAGAGAATGCACGCAGATCAAGAAATATTATTTATTTATTTGCAAGTGGAACCATAAGCCCAGAGAAAACACAAGGGGAACCATGATTGAGCAAAATTCTTAGGAGGGTGAAATTTTTGCAGTGTCCAAATTAGACAAATTTTATGTCAATCTTACACCTCTCATCGACACAAACATGATGATGCAGTTAGTTTCCTAATCTGAGCAACATATTTTCAGAGGACCCAGAGGAGGGAATCTTTGAGGAATCTAGGGGAATTTAAAAGATTCCTTGAGCCCTAGATTTTCACTTTCTCAGAATTCAGAAATTTTACAGTCAATTTTTCACTATTCGATGCCACAAATTTTATGGTGCATTCAGATTTTCCATTTTATCATGTCTTCTTTCGGCCACTTTTTAAAGTGGAGTGCAGGTGTCAACATTCAATGTGCGAGCAGTCATTCCCATGAGGTTCGGTGCCACGAGATTAATGGTACAGATAGCTTCAGTAGTTTGAAATTCGTTTCTTCAGATGGCCACAAGATGTGAGGTATATGCAGTGCGTTCATGTACTTCTTTTTGCTATGCATTGTGCTGCACAAATCCCTGTTTGATGTTTGATGTGGGATCTTATTTCTTACGTGTCTCATGATTCTTGCTTAATGTGATGCAAAATCATTTGTGGGATGTACTTGTTGTCATGATTCATCATGTTTTGTGTGAGATCCCTTTGTCGTTATGTTGATGGGATACTCATGTGTTGCCACGTATGATTGCATTGAGATCCCTTTTATGCCATGTTGGTGGGATGTTCATTATCATCATGCATGAGTTTATGTCATACTGATAGGAGTCCTTTTGACTGAGAGTTCCTGTAGCAGAACATCTCTTGGAGCCACTCCTACATGAGGGCATTTTTCTTGTATGATAGTGACGTCACCTCTTATGTACATCATTACTAGTGACAACACTTAATGCAGTGGCCTACAAAATCTTGACACCAGGGCCCGAAGACGTAGTCCCTCCTAGACGAACTTCGTTATCAACGTCTTGTTATTTTATGTTGTTGATGATTGCCATGTTCCTTCTTCTTTTACAACGTGCATATATGTTCAATTATGCTATTTTAAATGTAATTTTAATCACATCATGAAAGTAAAAGATCTTGGTTAAATCTGGAAGTTGAGTCAAATTGGATCAAGTTTGGTATCAGAGCAGTCTTTGCATGGAAGTGAATTGGAAGCGTGAACAATGGAATGTCTAGTGATAGAGGATGAAAAAGCGATGTACGAGACCATGCTCAAAATTTTCAAAATGGTGGAAATAATGTATGAAACTCTATAGAAAGAGACAAAGGAAAAGGAGCAATTGAAGCTTCAGTTGCGAGCCACGGAAGAGGCCTTGGAAGAACTGAAGCACAACAAACAAAATCTTTAAATGAAGAACACTGAATTGAAGTTTCTTTTACATGAAGAAAAAGAGGAAAAACTGAGTTTGCTACAATAGCTGCAAGCTAAGGACAAGGCCTTGGAAAAGCTGTAGTGTGACATATGTGTGGTAAAAAGTAGTTCTCTGAATTCATGTATGTTTCTTGATGATGATTTCACTATTTTTGAAAATCATACCACAAGAATTGGCTCCAAAATATTGAGGAAAATGGGGTATGAAGGAAAATGCTTGGGCACTAATGGCCAAGGCATTTTCAATCGCATCAAAGTAGAGGAATTACCCCATCAGGAAGGACTTAGGTATGTCAGAAAGGAAGCTGTGAATGCGCCGAGACAACTAGTGAACTAGAAACAACAGATGATGAGAGGCCCTCATAAATTCTTTCCAAATCGACAGAGGAGGTAAAAGATGTTGATTTCCTTTCAGTTTCATCTTCACATAGTATGATTTCTGTTGGAGATTTGGAGATCCCAATTATAGGGACAAACATGAGGCTCCTTACCAGGACGAGGCATGAGGAGGAAAAAGAACTTGGTGTTAATAACCAAGGCATAACTCAACCATTGGAGGTTATGTAGAGACCTCAATTTGCAGGCTTGAGATACACCAAGGGAGAATGATTGAAGGTGTCAGATGCTTTCGAGACATCGTTGAAATCATCGAGGAAAGAGAATGATGGGAACACATCCCCATAATCCCATGGTAGGGAAAGAGCTGAGGCAAGCTCACATCACCATAATTACACCAGAGACAGAAAGGAAAGGTATAAACACTCTCGATATTCAAATGTCCATTTCGATTATAATCATGTTGTTAATGATGAACGTAAAACATGGCATCGAAAGACATGTACCTTTTGTGGATTGCATAACCATACATTTTCTAAGTGTTGGAAAAGAATAGCAGCACACAAAAGGATGAGGTGTGAAAGACCTTCTCAGTAGTAGGTGAAGTAGATCTGGAGGAAAAAGACCTATTGTAGTCATTACAATAGAAGTGGCCATCAAAGAGCCACTTGTTGGAGGCTCCATCCAGAGCAGTGCCTTAAAGACAAAATGTTGATGCATGAACGAAGTGAAACAATTATTCGACAAGGAAAACCACCACAAGGGAATGACCCATTCACATTGATAAGTGAAAAATGGTTTCTAGATATGTTAGCCTATCATGGTCGTGCTTTCGTAAATCATTTGTTGCATTATAAAATGTAAAAGTAATGACATGTTTTCCATCACTTGTTATGCAACAATGATGTCAGGTCATGTTTGTGTTGCATGTTAAGGTGATGTTGTGTTTCCATCACTTGTCAAAGCAAAAATAGTGTTTGGCCTTATCTCTGTAAATCGTGTGTTGCAGTGATGTGTTTTCCATCACTTGTTGAAGAAACAATGATATGCTGGCCTTATTTTTGTAGTTGGGGTATTGTTTCCATTTTGATGTAAACTTGACCATCGAGTATGTGTTATAAACTCGTGGCAAGTGTGGGATGCTTGGGCCATTAGTTGGTCATGAAAGTCAATCATGTAACTTGCAAAACAATGTACTATAGGTTGCAGAGGTTGCAAGTGTCGGCTCATTGCTTAAGGCTCCAAAGAACAAAGGTGAAGGAGATGGAAGCGGGACCAATTTTAGGATGCGTGTGATGTAGACAAGGTACAAAGAAGTTGTAGATTATTTTTAATGCTTTTGGAGGACCAAAAACTCCTCAGTGGGGAGGATTGATCCAGGTGGCTCTAGAGACACACACATGACAAAGAGGGCATATGAAAGCTCGAAAATCAAAGTGATCAGAATGCTTTCAAACTGAGACCAGAGTGTAGATCTTGTCATCCTGATTGCAATGGTGTGTACGATTCATCAATCCAAGCTCATATGAGGGAGAATGAGCCAGTCAAAGTTTTGGTCAAAGTTGGGATGTGGGCCAGGTTTAAGTGCCCTACAATTTGATTGACCCCGGGGCATGAAACCTAGCTCCCGAAAGCAGGCAAATTTGTTGGATCGTTAATTTGTCTAATATCCCCTATATTAGACAAATCCGAAAAATGTGTTCTATTAAATTATATACATATATACATACATACATATACATATACATATACATATACATATACATATACATATACATATACATATACATATACATATACATATATACATATATACATATATAGATATATATATATATATATATATATATATATATATATATATATATATTATATATATATATATATATATATATATATATATATATATATATATATATATATATATATATATATATATATTATATATATATATATATATATATATATATATATATATATGGTGGCGGGCCACCACCCCCGCCACCCCCCAAACTATATTACAAATTTTAATCATGGGCCGACGGGCCATGACCCCCACCGACCCTCCCTCAACTTCACAACACAATTTAAAAATTAAATATGGCTCGACGGTCATTACCCCGCCGAGCCCTCCAACCGAACCCTTTGTCAACCACATATACATTAAACATAATGTTAAGTGGGTGGGTGGGCCACCTCTGGTGGACCTGGACCACACACCATCACCATATGCACATATTCCATGTTAAATGCGGGGCCTGTGGGGATTGAACCCTCTTGGCCCATGTGGGCCGGTCCCCACCAGGCGGCCCCATGTACCATCCATTTAATGCCCCCACATAAACGACAACAAACCAAACAACAAACACCCATTTAAATGTATTCATTAATTCCACGGCTCCACATTCAAAACTACGTATTGTATAAAATAAGAAATATATGGTTCTGCCGGGGATTCGAATTCGGAACCACTGCCAACAATGTGCCAGACTTAGCCACAATGGCAAAGAGATTTTCCATTGTAACTTTCGCCCTCAAATTTTACATAAACCTTCATTTTTCTTAGTGCGCCAAGCATGGAGGAGCAGAGGAGAATGAGCACGGATATTGAGGAGAGCATGCATGTTGATAGAGAAATATTATTTGTTTATTTGCAGGTGGAACCATGAGCCCAGAGAAAACATGGGTGAAACCATGATTGAGAAAAATTCTTGGGAGGGTGAAATTTTTGCAGTGTCCAAATTGGACAAATTTTATGTCGATCTTACACCTCCCAGTGACATGAACCTAATGGTGCAGTTAGTTTCCTAATCTGAGCAGTTATTGTTGTGCCTTGACATTATTATTGTTATGTCGGCTTTGATTATATTGTGACCTCTTAGACCCCTATATATAGAAAGGAGGTTTTATCATTTGTATCAACCAAGAATTGTACATTTATGTAATGTAAAGGAGGTTTCCCTTCGAAAAGGATTATTTTGGAGTTGTTGATATATCTCTTCTTCTATTTTGTGAGCTGGTTTCATAACATTTGGTATAAGAGCTTTGGATTCTAGGGTTTCACTGCTTCAAAGAGGTCATCATGGAATTTTCGCTATAAATTTTTGTCTACGAAGTTTCAGAAGATGAAATTTAAAAACATTTGATTTGAAAGCTTGCTGAATCTCGTCTCCGAATTTCAGGTATTTTATCGCTATATTTTTAGAGATATGAGCTGAGGAAGCTAGGTTTTTTCTAGGCTCCATAATTCCATCTCAAACAGGTCATCGTGGAATTTTCACTATAAATTTTTTCTACGAAGTGCCAAAAGGTGAAAGTAAAAACTGTTTGAGACGAAATCGTGCTACAGATTGTGTATGAATTTTAGAACTTGGTTCACTGTATTTTCAGAGATATGATCCAAGGAAGTTAGGGTTTTTGCAGGCTCTCGAATTCCATCTCAAACAGGTGACCTTGGGAAAATTGTCATAACTTTCTCTTTGAGCATCATATTAAAATTTCATAATACTTGACAGAAAGAGGACAGACTATAGTTTGTTGGGTATCATTTTTAGGGCTGAAGATTGAAAAAAGGGACATGTGGCACTTCGTACAATTTCGCTCTATTGAACAAGTCTATAATCAGGTCATCGTGAGAGATTGTGAATAACTCTTTCTTGAAGAATCCAATCTTCATCAGACCTATGGATTTGGAAAGAGAACTCATAAATTTACCACAGGACAAGATTTTAGAACTTGGATATCTGCATTTACATAGTTACAATCATTTCAAGATCGATCTCCTAAAAGTAAGAAAAAGAGATATGAGGAAGTTTGATGGCAAGGATCCGATAACTTGGATATTACAGATGGAGAAATATTTTTATCTACATGATGTGAAACTATTACAAAATGTACATGTTGCATCTTTATATTTAGAACTGAACCAGTTTGTATGGTATAGAGGGATTTGTTCTCGTAAACCACTTGTCCCTTGATCAATTTTCACGGAGGAAATGATAGCACATTATGAGGATACAAAGAAAAACACCTTTTTTAGCCGATTGATAAATCTCAAATAAAAGGGTTCAATGGTAGAGAAAATTGAGGACATCCAAAAATTGAATATAAGGGTAAATGATATTCGAGAGAAGTAGAGGATTGATATCTTCATAGGGACTTTAAAGGATAACATTCAACATGAGGTTCGTCTTTGGGAACTTGATTCACTGGAGAAGGCATTTAGGTTGGCAAGAAAATTTGAAAGGAAAATTATGGGAACAAAGAATCCTACCACTCATAACTATAAATATGGAAGTGTTGTTGCTCCTAGCCTTCCACAACCTACAAGGTTGACACCACAACATTTGGAAGAAAAAAGAGAAAAAATACTTTGTTACAATTGTGATAGAAAATACACTAAAGGTCATAAGTGTGATGAGAAGAAATTATTTTACATAGATTGTGAAGAGGAGGAAGAAAAAGATCAAGAAACTTCAAAGGAAGAGGATATACACCAGAAACCAACCCCAAATAAAGAAGAAATGAATCTCACCATATCTTGTAGTGCATTGGCAGGAATTACCACTCCTCAAACTCTCAAGATAGATGGAAAAACGAATATAGTGAACAAATGTCTTCATTGCTTTGTATCTGATAAAATGATCAGGTGCTCAAAATTGTGCTCAAAAATCAAAGTGTCATAATATTGTCAAAATCAACTTCAAATTTAATAGCTCATCATTCTGAAACCAACGGTGTGAATGACACTCAAATCCGAGTTCGTATGCAGAAGATAGAGCAAGTCAAAGTTAAAGTTTGACTTGTATATGTGGCATGATTGGATGACATGGCAAGGGTCCCAGTGAATGGGGAAGTGCCAAGTGGCAGGTTTCCACTGGGTCCCGCATATTGCATATCAGGAAAAAAAGAGGCACACTGAAGCCTCGCTGTTATTATTTGTTACCACTGATAAAGTGCTGATTACGATAGATTACCAGACGCGAGATTTTATGTGTTGTAGTTTAGCATCCCGGCAGGTCTGTCATCTCGCACTAGTTATGTCCTCACAGTCGATTGTTGATTGCGATGAGCACCCCAGACGCGGGCATTTTATATGACATAGCTTAATACGCAGCCGGGTTCGCAATAACACTGATATAATTGTAGTGTGCCGCCGTGTTGAAATTTTCCGATTGCGATGAGCAGGAGGCTCCAGACATGAGAATTTTATATGTTGCAATTAATTATTTTGTTGGGTCCATAATGCCACAATCGCAACATTTTGCTGTGTTGAAAGCTCAAAAAACTTGCTGATTGCAATTGCGATAAGGCCGACAAGATATAACTTGCCGAATGGAGAATTTCTTGCTCCATTAGCAGATTTTAGAGTTGAAATGGGGTTTTTGGTCAGTTTTAGATCATTTTGTGGAACCAATAGTGGAAGAACTGGGAGAAGTCATAACTTCTTCAATTCTTATCCAAATTGGATGCAAAAAGAGGCTAGATAGCCATTTTTGAGGATTCTGAACTCATTGAGATAGGTTTTAGAGGCATCTGAGAATTGTAAACACACTTTTGTTGTAATTTGAGTATAATAGAGAGGCCCAAGCTATTCAAAGATGGACCAATCAGACGTAGCCCAAGAGGGGTGAACTCCCTTATCTTGTGCTTGTTATGTGTTATAATTTGATGTTTCTTTATTGTTATTTTGCCGTTTTTCAACATATGTTTTATGTTAGATTGTTTTCTAACATTTACATAAGAAACTCTCATGGGAATCAATTAATTAAGCAAAAATATTGAATCCCTAAGTACTTTATAAGAAAATGATAAGCCTCTTGGGTTTTATTCTGAATGGGGAATTAGCACAACATTACTAATCTGCTCTATTTCACATCATAAACAAATGCAATGGGTCAAGTGGTTACCTTTGGTTGAATGGTGGTATAACACCTCACGAAAAATGACCCCATTTATGACACTTTATGCATATCAGACACCATCCATCACATCATCTTCAAGATAAAATTCCAAGGTTCAAGCAATGGAAGATCATGTCGAGCATCAACAACAAGTTCTCCAACTCTTAAAGGCTAACCTCACTTTGGCACATAATCAAATGAAACAACAAGTAGATCGACATCACAACGAAACAAGTTTTGATGTAGGTGATTGGGTATTTTTATGGCTACAACAATACAAAAAAAATGTCCCTCAAGCAAGCTAAGAAGGATAATAAATTATCACCAAAGTACTATGGTCCTTACAAGGTGTTGCAAAATATTGGTAATGTGGCATACAAATTGGAGCTTCCTGCATCTTCCCGAGTGTACCCATTTCTCCATGTTTTATGCTTAAAGAAGGTTATAGATGACAAGCTCCCAGTTCAAAAAATATTGCTGGAACTTGACAAGGAAGGGAAAATCATATTGGAACCTGAAGCAGTCACAGAAAGAATAACTCGACAACTACGAAATCATCAATTTCGTAGTATCTCATCAAGTGGAACAATTCACCCGCTAAAGATTTCACATGGGAGGATGATAATTTTATACAGGAGCATCCATAACTACTCAAGCATTGAGTACAACACTTTTTGAAGGAGAGGGGCATGTTAGGTCCCTATACTACTAGTTTAGCCCCTTATTGTTATTAGTGCAACCCCTTTATTGTATTTTTGTGCCCATGTAGTCCCCATATTGTTATTATTGTGCCCCATAGAAGCCCACTATTGTTATTTTCGTGCCCTTAAATTATTATTGTTATGTCAGCTCTGATAATATTGTGATCCCTTATACTCCTATATATAGAAAGGAGGTTTTGTCATTTGTATCATCCAAGAATTGTACATTTGTGTAGTGTAAAGGAGGTTTCCCTCTTATAGAGGCTTATTTTGAAGTCGTTGATCTATCTCTTCTTCTATTTTGTGAGTTGGTTTCATAACATATAAGGTGCCTTGTCTGGTAATCTTGATCCAAGAATCAAGTCAATTTGGTGAGAAATACTTCTCATAAGAGGTAGTGGAAATTCATCAACAACAATCTCCTTGAACCAATCAAACAAGAATTTAATTTCTATTGGTATGGTTTCTAATTTCATCTCCCCTTGTACAACCTTTTGAACCAGTGCTAAACAAAAATTTTCCATTCTTTTCCTTGGCTGAACACAACACAATCTTGCTATTACACATGCTTGTACCTCCACGACTTTCTATTGTTATTGTCATATTTTCTAGCATTGGGGTGAGTTTGTACCGCTGTCCATCTTTCCTTAAATCCTATGTATTTTTATGTCCATCATGGTGAACATAATTGTAAATTAGGCACAATATTCCAAGAAGTATGTGAAATGCATCCATGTCAACCGTGTCACACAATACTTTCTTTTGAAGGCTTCAAATTTGAAAATTCAATAAGCATTGCTTAGTCACAAACACCTGCTTCCGTTTTTGTAACCATGAGACTTCTTAAATAGTTGGATGAAATAAACTTTGATTTTTTGTTTTTCCATGAATTTTGTGGACACTAAATTCTTTTTAATTCATCCATATATGACCAAGTTACAACATTTTCCTTGTACCTTACATTTTGTTTTGAAAACTTTCCTTTTTTTTATAGTTATTTTGCTACCTTTTTCTCAGGGTTGAGGAACACCCTGTGAAACATCAAATTTTCTCCCTATTCTTGTTGTAATACAACCACATTTTCTCCAGTAATAGAGGATTCATCAGCTTGCACAACTTGTTTTAAGGGTTCATCTCTTCTTCGTGAAATTTTTCCTCTCGGTCACTCAGATTTCTTATGTATTTCAACTCCACAACATTAAAAAATAATTACATACTTGACCTTTCCTCTTCTGAGACTTCCTCTTCCTCTTCCAACACTATTTCCACTTCTACCACCTTGACCATTGGTGTATTCTTTTTCCTTTTCACTGCCTCTAGTAGTCCCTATCTTACCTCTAGCTCTAAAACATATTCCTCTACCTTTCTGTTGTATTTTCCTATTCAATTTTTCCTCTACCTTCAAGGAAATGTGATAGGATTCATCCACATTATGGAAATAATGCATACTCATTTCATATTGAATCAAGTATTTCGATCCATTCACGTACCTTGCGACTCTTTGGAATTTTGGTTCTTTTAGACGAAGTGACAATATAAAAAACTCTTTAGTGCACTCACAAACATAGGTTTCATTTTGTCTTATATTATGGAATTTCCTATAAAAATTCTACTAGTAATCAACAGGTAGAAATTTATCCTTAATCCTCATGACCATCTTCTTCCAAGTCTTTATCTTTTGTAGCTGATTATTTACTCTGTCCTTTTGTAGCATATCCCACCACAATGCATCATGACCCTTCAACTTCGTCATGGAAATTTTCCCTCGATTTGGATCCTGAACATTTTCATACTCGAAGCATATTTTGAGTTCTCCAATCCAATCAATGAGCACATTAGCTCTCAGATTTCCATCGTAATAGGAAACTTCAACTCTTGCACTACCTCTATTGCTCAAGTATGATCAACCTTGCTGCTAGGTCTCTCTCCTGGACATCATGTTTTTCATCTATTTCTTCTTTTGAGTTTGAGTATAATTCTCCATCTCACTTTCTTCTATGCTCCAACTATTGTATTCCCCATCTTAACTCTTCCAGTTCTCAATTCCTTGCACCTCCTCATCCTGCTACTCTTCTCCTCGGTGACATCATTATAAGTTGTAAATGTCTCACCAATATCCACAAACCTCAACCCACATTTTGTGTCCCAACTTGTACCTTCACCACTCTTGTTATCCAACCATCAAAAAAAGTTTTCTAGTACCTGTTACTCGAAGAAAATCAAGGTGCAAATCCCATAATGAAACTTGCTCTGATACCACTGTTGGAAACAATAATTAATACTGGAAGGGTAGATGAATCAATATTAAGGCGAATTTTAACTTTTATGCCAATTTCTATTTTCTATTTTAGCTTGGAAATCATTCATGTGAGCCATCATCATCATATCATGTCACAACAATATAAATAAAAACATGAACACAAACAAACACACCCACACTATGAGAAGCATACGCAAAAGAACTCATATTTTTCGTGGAAACCCAAAATCACCAATCTTGGGTTATTATGATGCAAAATATGAGGCCCTACTCTATTTACATCATATGTCTTTGTGAGAACCTATTCATAAGAAGCTCCCACTCCCTTAGATTGTTTGTTAGCACCCACTAGCAGGAAGCACCAACTCCCCTCTTCCATAGACACCTAATCAACTTACTAGAAGCACCAACTTCTTGGATTTATTTCAAGCACCTACTTATAGGAGGCCTCAAACTCTAAGATATCTTCATACATCCACTAAGATGGAAGCACCAACTACCTGTTTAGTAGGATCCAACCCATAGTCCAAAAGGAATTACTACTCTCTATTATTGGTTCTCACTAAGTTTAGTTTCAACTCATATTGGAGAACTCTTGGTCCTCTGTTCTCCTTAGAAACATACAAACTTGACTCTTGACCCTCATACACTCTTCATACCAACTCACAACCTTGGCTATTCCATAGGCTCTCTCAACCTTTCTCAACAACAATCTATCACACACTCTGTTAATGCTCTGCTGCATGTACTCTCATAGATATGTTCCTTAAGAACTACTCCTTCCATTCAACCTACAAAAATGTTGCTATCCCTCATGTCTAACCATATGTTCCATAGTTTTTTCCCTCTGCTACACAGAGATTGATGTAAGCTCTGTCAACTCCTCACTACCCAAAGGAGTATTTCCAACATGGCTGACTGTCCCATTCATAACCTATATATGGTCTCCACTACCAATTAGTATGACATTACAATGTATTTTGAACATGCCATCAACATTCATAAATTCCTTGGTATGGTATCTCTTTCCTGAAAAATGATCTTGCTATACAAATAATGTGATCAGGGATGGTTCACCCATACTATGGATAGAGTCTCCATTCCTTCTCTTTAAGGCATATAGGACTTGAGATGTACTTTAGTATGACTATTTGAGCTTGGCATGATGTCCATTAACACTCTTATACACATCATTGTCCTTGCTATCTTGATCCACTATTATTACTCAATTTCCATTGACTGCAACTCTACTGGATTCAAACCATGCAAAGTTCTTAATCCTTCAACCCTTTACTTCAAAGGACTAGGTGCTGAGATATAGGAAAAACCACTAAAGTGCTTAAAATTTCTTGTGCTCTAGGATCTTATGCCTTAACTCTTTTACACCTCTACTTCATGTGACCAGGGACCATGACCAAGTTCTGAAACAACTACCAAACTGTTAATATCATGCTATCCAAGTGTAGTGTATTTCCAACTCTGGTGGACATGACCAAGTATAACACACATTACTAAATTTACTATTGACCCATTCATATATTTTATAATAATGTCCCCTTTGAAATAGTCCCTCAACATGCAGTGGTTTGTATACAACCTGCAGTCCTTTTGAATAGATCAGTGTAGGCCCACTATCACTTAACACATGAAAACACCACAAAAATTGTTGTTGGGAACCCCTTTCAACACTTGAAAGAAATACTAAATTCCATTAACTTTTCTATTCAAGAATCTTTATCAGTAATGATTTCTTATGTTGGACCTTCAAATATTTCCGGGGTGACGTATCCTATGGGACATCTGCTGAAAGCACCGAGGTGATGTTTTTGTGTGGTACCAAACTACGAATTCCTCCTAAGTTTTTACATTACACCATATGTATATTGGTGGGTCACTATTACCACCTTGTCCCATTGCTTATTCATCCCATAAATTTGAGCCTGAGTCCCCTTGGGAACTTCTGGGAAAATATCACTAGGGTTATGTGTCTCTTGGGGTCCCCTCTCTGATTACTTGCATCAATAAGCTATGGTACTTTTCCATTGTGCTTTCCAACTCGTCCTAGAGCCTTGTCACCCCATAATTTCAAATTCAAGCAATAAAGGAAACTTCCAGGATTAAATTTCCAGGATGATGTGTCCTTGTGCGACCAACCATTGTAGTCATGGGTCAATTAGAAAAATGTTAAGGTTAACTGTAACTGCCACCACGCCACTGGGTCCCATGCTCCCTGCCTACACTAATAGCAAAATTTCCATGCTTTCATATCTTTGCCACCATGCTCCAGGTCCTATGCTTGCTGCTGCACTAATGAGAAAACTCGTCGGGGTTACGTGTCTATCCACCCTCGCAGACTTGTCTACCATCTGTACTTCTATGGCACATGTCATGATCCAAGTGGTGCCATATGTCACCTATTTTAATCCCATTTGTACACCTAAAAACAACAAATATGCATGCCATGTGTCATTTCCATGGTGTTGGCTGATAAAAGGTGTCTTTAAAAACCCCTAATTACCCCACATTAATCATCAACCTGGGAAAAGCCCTTTATTTCAAGACTGTACACAGTATGTGCATGCAATTAATTCAAAGAGTAATGTTTCCTAAAATGAAGTAGAAACCTTTAATACAAGAGTAAACAGATGCCTCTAATAATCTCAAATTGCAATAATTAAAGAAAACATAACATCTAAGCTCCAAGCTTCAATCCTAAGCTTCAATCATAATTAAATCTCACACAAGCAATTCAAATAACATCAGTCGAGAGCATAGTAGCAATAACTCATCTCTTCCTAGCTGATTCAATCTAAACCTTAATCACAACAATCCAGATGGAAATAATATCATTCTAAGAGTTCAATAGCAATAACCAAACTCTTTACAGTTGATTAAATCAATTTGAATAACCATCTAAATAATTAAATCCGCAATGAATGTAAATTGAATCAAACGACAGTGCTGTAAATTATGTAAAGAAAATACAATTCTTTAGTACATAAAAATAATAAAACACGCATAAGGTAAACTCATGGAAAATAGGGAAATTAACAAACTAATTAAAACTTGCAAAAATTATAAACATAGAATACAAAGAAGTAGTTTGATCCATAAGAGGCCGGGCCCTTAGCTGCCAGCGAACACTGCTGAGTTACTTCAGCTAAGGAAAATGAACAACGACTTCGATTATATATTAATCATGGAACTTAAATAGCATTACAATGTAATCACATTCTCTTAACAACACAAGTCTGTAAATTAAAATTACAAATTGGAAATAACAGAGGTCTCTCCCCTTTTCTTCCTATAGTCATTTGCATCTATAGTCAGAAAAGAAGTAAGAAGATGAATGTGATCCCTCAGGATCTCCTGATCCTGAGGGATTCACAACTAATCACTATCTTTAGACATTTTTCCTTTTTCACGCTGATCCTCCTAATTCAACCTCTGCTCTGTCTGCAACCGCCACGTTCCATTCTCCACTTGTTAGTTTATGCTGTTCCCTCGCTAGGGAACAACAACTGTCGATTTTATACACAAAGCGAAGTAAAAATTAATTATAATAATTGAATCTTAATTGCAAGTAATTCATCTATTTCTTGTCATAATCCATTGTTATGTTAGCAAATAGAGATGTGAAAAAGATAAGAAAAGAGGAAAAAGAAGATAAGATTAAGCGTAAATACATACCCATTTCACCATTCAACATACTCCCTTGCTTACCCTGTTTCATGTCCTCATGAAAAATATGTAATTCTTATGCGGTGCAGTTAGAGAGTAGGCAGGAAAAGGAGCATCAAAAATTGGTCTAAAACCATGATGTTGAGCCAGGTGCTCAAAGGCAGGCCCTTCCTTTCCCTTAGACAATTCATAGATAGCCTGATAACCTTCAAGAGGATACCAAATGATGGGGCTACGAAACCGACATCCTAACCAATAAGGGCCTTCTCTTAAAATGAGATTGCTATAGGTGACAAAATGGGCCGCAACTGCTTTAAAATTTCTGTAATTAAATGGCTCCCTATCCTATACACTACTAGAGGAAACCGTCCACCTGAGCTTGGATGCAGCTAGAGAGCTTTCTTGAATGGAAAGGAAGTATGGTACTCCTTTCTGTACAATCTCCTTTTGGATAGGCCCTAGGATTTTAATCACCCCTTCTTGTGTCATCAGGTTCTTATGTTTGGAAAGCATTTGTATGGGGTGTTGGGGTTCACTTCTTACCCAAAGATCCAATTCATGTTCCTGTCTTTGAAAAGCATTATGAGCCTTAAACCATTTCAATTAGTTCATTGCAAATGAAATAAAGGCCTAGAATTGAACATCTCCCACAAAAGGGTTAGGGTTCTTTTCCAGCTCGTTTTCTAATACAAAATTGTGCAAGTAAAATTCACAAAGAATTCTTTGGACCTTCACACCATATTTTTTGCAACAATTTATAAAATCTTCAAGGGTTCTTAACTCAATTGGTTTTCCAGCCCTCACAACTTTAATTTTCAACAACACGTATCGTTCTAACAAAAACAAAGCATAATTATTGGCAGGAGATCTACATGCCAAGACATCTATATATAGTGAGCAGATAGTGTCTATCCGACCTATGACCATCTCTAGTTTAAGCTTGATCTCCTCTGTTCTTTCTCTGCCTTTCTGCTTTTGTCAAAAGTATCACTCTCTTTTATATTCATTTCTCAAATTTGCTCCTGCAGCTTTTGATATTTCTGCCAGGAAACAGTTTCTTGTTCAAATCGCTCTATTGTGAGCCGAGCTTGTGCCAATTCTTCCTGCAGATTCAATATAATAGGGTCATTGTATGTCATGATGTATTTGGCTTGTAAGCTTGTCTGAGTGCTTACACTATGAGAAGGGATGCCTTCTGTCTGTATTCCTTTATTATGGGAGGCCAAAACCTTTGTCTGAGTAGCCATGCCGCGAACGGGTATATCCTCTGTCTGAGTATCTATGCTATAAGAGGGTACACCCTCAGTATGAGTAGCTCAGTCTACAACTACTGCATGCTGTTCCTCTTGAGCGAGGACTGTTTGGATAAGTATGGGCTCAGTTTGAGTGCAGGGGTAGGTATTAAGAGGATTATCTGAATTTTTGCTGGATCTACCTGAATTCTAGCTGCAGAGATGTAATGATGCAGGATGAGGCCCTTGATCATCATCATGTGGCATTTCTCGTGGCTTAAGCAGAGCCTGGTAGCAATGCATATTTGCAAGACTTTCTCCAGCGTCTGTAATGCCGACTTGAAGTCATCTCCATAGGGTGTAAAATCGTCCATGTACACCTCGAGGCTATTGTTTATCAAGTCTACAAAAATGTTGAGTATGGCTCTCTGGAACATGGCAGGTGCATTGAACAGTCCAAAAGGTAGTACCCTATAAGCAAATTTCCCCCAAGAACAGGTGAAGGTAGTATTTTCTTGATCTTTGGGGGAAATTTGGATTTGGTTGTAGCCACTGAAGCCGTCTAAGAAAGAGAAGAATTTTTTTCCTGCCAATTTGTCTAGCACTTGGTCAGTGAACGAGAGGGGAAAATGATCTTTTTGTGTTGCTTTATTAAGCTCTCTATAGTCGACAAATATACACCACTTCCCATTATTTTTAGGAACCAAAATTAATGGGGAAACCCATTTGCTATTAGATATAAGATAGATGACATTTACATCTAACAGTTTCTGTAGTTTAGCTTTAACAACATCCTTTAGGTGAGGGTTTAATGTTCGTTGAGGTTGTCTAATGGGCCTTGCATCTTTCTTAGTATAGATGTGCTACATACATATTGGGGGTCAATCCCTTTCATATCGGGGTAATCCCAAGTGAAAGCCTCTTTATATTTTCTAAGGAGTTGAATAAGCCTCTACTGCTGGTCATCGGTTATGTTTTTGTTAATGTTTAGGACTTTCCCTGGCTCAATTTCAATGGGTTTGCTGTTATAAACAATTGTTGTTGGTATTGTTTGGTCATTGATATCTTTTAAAGGATCTTCTTCAATTTCGTTATCTAGGGCTGCTTCAATCATGTGACATTTTAGATTAGATATGGCAGCTGGGTGGTTAATGTAAGTGTTAATAATGTCATCTTCTGTTTGACTCTTAAATTCAAGAGCATCTACTATGGTTAGTGGTGATCAAATATTTTCAGATAAATATGTTACAGGTGGTTTTTTTGTTTTTATTATAGTTAGGCTTGGTTGAGCTGGAGGATATAAGGCTAAGTTCTTCACATTGTTTCCTCTTTCTATAGTCATACTTCCTGTTCGACAGCTTGTATAAGCATCTGCAATCGCTAGTCAAGGTCTACCTAATATTAGAGGATGTCCATCAAGCCGGTTTCTAGGATTAATAATCAAGAAATATGCTGGGTATTCCCAAGAATCTACAGATACCATTGCATCCTGTAATGTCCCTTCTGGTTTAACAACTGATCAGTTAAGGAGTTCCAACAAGGTCGTAGTTGGATCTAAGGCTGTGATGCCAAGTTTTTGACAGGTTGTAGTTGTGAGAATATTAATGGATGTCCCTAGATCGAGTAATGCATTAGGAAAGGAACATCCATTTATTTGTACTGTGACTATGGGGTTTCCTGGTTCATCATATTTCACCAGTGTTTCTCTGCCTGATAATAAATTAGACAAAGTTCCAACTACGTGGACAGTTGGTGTTGCTTTTATTTTCCTCATAGGCTTTTTGGTACAAAATTCCTTAATGGTTTTTGCGTAAATTGGAATGTCCTGAATGGCCTGGAGGAGGGGTATTTTTACACAAAGATTTTTTAATTCTCCCAGAAGATCGAAATTGGGATATTCGATTGGGCGCGATATAATCAGTATTTCTAGGAATGGTGGAGAAGAGGTAATAGTTCGATCATGAATTTTCTGTTTAACTATATTCTCCATTTGAGGTGTTTTTTCTACAGGCAGTGGTTCTTCTGATTGGATATTTTTATCACCCTCTGACTCAATTATCCGTCCAGATCTCAATTTAAGTTCATTACACTCTCTCAACTTAATTTCTAGATCCAACCCTTCAATAATTTGTACTGATTGGACTGGTCTATTGTTGGGATTTAGATTAGGTTGGGCTGGGAGTTGTGGTCGTAAATTGGGTTGAGGATTTTGTTGTAATGTGTAAGGTGCTAGTAGCGTAGGTTGAAGCAGGGGGATTGTTCCTATTGGCTAGTTTGTAGGTCTTTGCCAGCTTGATTGCTAATTTTGGTTTTGTGAAGTGGATGGGGACCATTAAGATGGGTATGGATTGTTCTACTAAAATGGTGGAAAATAGGAGGCGTTTGGCCAACTATTGTTTGGATTTAACTGGTTGGAACAAGATGGCATAGGACATGTTTGCGGTGCCCAGTTAGGAAAAGGTGGTTGGTTCTGCCATGGAGCTCCTGTATATTGTTGAAAATTATATTGTGAAGGCTGAAGGAATGAAGATTGGTTGGTAGGCATACCTATTTTCTGTGTTTTCCATTGGCGACGATGTTTTAGCAAGTAGACTGGTTTCGTTTCTTCCTCTGCCTCTTTGAAGACTGCCTGTAATCTTGGGAGCGATGGGAAATATTTCGTGGCATGTTCTTTGGTGCATATGGCACAGGTCTATACCATATCCAGTGGACATTCTTTATGACTATGTTTCTTCCTGCATCGAGGGCAAAAAATCACCAGGTTCTGTTCTGCTTCGACTTGCTTCTACTTGGCTTGCATAATGTCCAATTGTGTTATCAGTGTTCCCAGAATATTTGTTTTGAAATCTTCCAGCAGGTTTCCAATTTCAATATGAGTAATGCTTCCACTAGATATTTTGTTGTCCTTGGTGATCATATCATGTTCAGCTAGTTTTAATCTTGTACTACCCCTCAAGCACCTGATACACAAATTAATAATGTCAGCATATTCTTCTTGATAGATATCACCTTTAACCATAATATTTAATGTCTCTATCCATTGGTATTTCATCCACTTAATCAGTGTGGATTTTAGCACATTATTAGGCAGAGGTAGATTTGCGTAGGGAGACCTTTGGAGGTTATATTGAAAATGCTCCACATACTCTTCCAAAGTTTCACTAGGTCTTGCTATCATTTGGAATATCTCATCTTTTAGTTCTCTAGATCTACAATAATCCTGATATTTTTTAAGGAATGCAGTTTTCATTTGTTCCCAACCATTTATGGTGCCCTCGCCTAGTCCCATAAACCAATGCAAGGCTGCTCCTTTTAAGGTGGAGGGAAACAACTTAAGCTTTTGGGGATCGGTGGTGTAATCATAACCTCGACATAGGACATCAAATTCAAAATGAAACGCATCTGGATCTTCTAACGCGAGCCCATGAAAGGTAGGAATATTTTGTAGAGGGATAGCTTTCATGGGTGTGATGATAGCTGTGTCAACAATAGGGTACTGTAATGTAGAGGTCTGGGGTGCTTGTGGATTATTGGCCATTTGATCAAAGATATGCCAGTACCCTTCTGGGATTTCTGGAGCTAGGGAGTTATCCCTTGGTTGTCTAAAGGAGGTAGGAATGATCCTAACAACACTCCCTTGATCTGGGATACTGGGTGTCTTTTGTTTAATTACTACTTAAGGAGATCTTGGTTTTATTGGGTTAGCCTCAAACTTACCTGTTTCTCCTTCTCCTTCACGGAGATTACAAGAATTCCTTCTTATGAGGGAACTGGTTGCAAATTTTCAATATCTTGAAAAATTTGTTCAGCCCCTTTAGTTTTACTATGGACCTCAGCGTAGGCTACAGATGGTGATCCTATGGCCTGAAAGGAGACAATAGGATGTCTAGAAGCAGTGTTTTTGGGTCCTACAGATGGCTAAGATTCGGTTATTCTTAAGATGTCGTCGATAAAGGTCGATTGTCCAAGGGCCACCAGGCCCTTAGATTTTTTTAGGTTTGGAGGATTGTATTGATTTATGGTCTTTTCTTCTTAGTCATTCATGCAAAAAATTCAAATGTTTATTTCTACCTTAAGTTCCTAACAATTCTGCTGGAAAGCGAGCAGGGGAGAAGGCATTTTACTTGCTCGTACGCAGGTTCTCACCTTCCGTTTTTAATACCTAGTTCTCTCTCAATAGACAAACACCAAATACCTACTTTACTTCCCTTTAATTGTGCTGAAACGCGGGCGCAGGAGCAAGCATTTTACTTGCTCATTACGTAGGTTCTTACCTTCCATTTTCAATACCCAGTTCTCTCCTAACAACAATTATCAGAGATACATTACTCTTTGTAAAATGGCGACACTCTCCCCCGCAACAACGCCAAAATGTTGGCTGATAAAAGGCATCTTTAAAAACCCCTAATTACCCCACATTAATCATCAACCTGGGAAAGTCCCTTTATTTCAAGAGTGTACACAATATGTGCATGCTATTAATTCAGAGAGTAATGTTTCCTAAAATGAAGTAGAAAATTTTAATACAAGAGTAAACAAATGCCTCTAATAATCTCAAATTGCAATCATTAAAGCAAACATAACATCTAAGCTCCAAGCTTCAATCCTATGTTGAAATCGAAATTAAATCTCACACAAGCAAGTCAAATAACATCAGCCGAGAGCATAGTAGCAATAACTCATCTCTTCTTAGATGATTCAATCTAAATCTTACTCACAATAATACAGATGGAAATAATATCAATCTGAGAGTTCAATAGCAATAACCAAACTCTTTACAGTTGATTAAATCAATCCGAATAACCATCTAAATAATTAAATCCGTAATGAATGTAAATTGAATCAAATGACATTGCTGTAAATTATGTAGAGCAAATACAATTCTTTAGTACAGAAAAATAATAAAACACGCATAGGATAAACTCATAGAAAATAGGGAAATTAACAAACTAATTAAAACTTGCAAAAATCAGAAACATAGAATACAAAGAAGCAGTTTGATCCACCAAAGGCCGGGCCCTTAGCCGTTAGCGAACATTGCTGAGTTACTTCAGCTAAGGCGAATGAACAACAACTTCGATTATATGTTAATCATGGAACTTAAATAGAATTACAATGTAATCACGTTCTCTTAACAACATAAGTCTATAAATTAAAATTACAAATTGGAAATAACAGAGGTCTCTCCCCTTTTCTTCCTATAGTCATTTGCTTTTATAGTAAAAAAAGAGGTAAAAAGATGAATGCAATCCCTTAGGATCTCCTAATCTTG
The DNA here is from genome assembly GCA_000404065.3 of Pinus taeda. Taxonomy (NCBI): domain Eukaryota; kingdom Viridiplantae; phylum Streptophyta; class Pinopsida; order Pinales; family Pinaceae; genus Pinus; species Pinus taeda. The sequence continues at coordinate 94,060 of APFE031066967.1, forward strand.
AGGGATTCACAACTAATCACTATCTTCAGACATTTTTCCTTTTTTCACGCTGATCCTCTTAATTCAACCTCTGCTTTGTCTGAAATCACCGCGTTCCATTCTTCGCTTGTTAGTTTATGCTGTTCCCTTGCTAGGGAACAACAACTGTCGATTTTGTGCACAAAGCGAAGTAAAATTTAATTATAATAACTGAATCTTAACTGCAAGTAATTCATCTATTTCTTGTCATAATCCATCGTTATGTTAGCAAATCGAGATGTGAAAAAAATAAGAAAAGAGGAAAAAGAAGATAAGATTAAGCGTAAATACATACCCATTTCACCACTCAACACCTGGTGTCGCACATGTCTTGGTAACTTTCAGATGTTGACTTCATGTTGACATCATCCCAGATCTTTGAGTTGTTGATGTCATATACCATTGTGGCTCCATGTCATCTCTATCTTCCAATTAGATACTATAGTGTGTCCTCTATTAATTTTTCCACACTGTTAATCATCCATATCACCGTATGAAGGCAGGTGGTCCACCCCTTGGTTTTTCATTAATTTATTGTTATAAATTTTTTAGGCTAGGATAGGAAATCCTCATTGAACCAACGAACATATTTTTGTATCCCTAGAAATAAAACTTTTGACTCCCTTGGAAACCATTGGGGTTACATGTCCCATATGGGACTACACACCATCTTTCCTAATCTTTTCATTAGTCCAGCTTCACACCCACATGGATTCTCTTGCCACTTGTATGCTGACTAAGATGCGAGGCTGTGGTGAAATCACCAAATTTGAATTCTGGCATTAGAACTTTGACCTGTGAGTACTTTTTCAGACTTCAACATACCAATGGAAATATCTTTCCAAGCATTATCCAATTGTGCCATTTTTGTAAGCATTTGAATTGATCTCATAAGACATAGATTCCCTCAAAATTGGGCCTTCCAAGCACCATAGTTATATGATTTTAGATTTCTTCATTTAATATTTTACTATGATGGTTATCAACTAGAAACTGCAACAACTAGAACAGTGCCCCTGAATCTGACACTCATTGGAACCATAATCTTTTTTTCCACATAGCCATCTCATCCATGCACTAGGGTAAAATTGGGTTTTCATCAATGGAAATCACATTTTTTCATAAATTTGACATCAATGCCAACATACTTATGCCATATGACATCCTAACAATGTTAATTACCAAACAATCTCCCCCTTTGGCATTGATGGAAACACATCATTACTCCACATCAAAGGCCACTCCTCATGCTACATATAACCAACACAATGATTCATTCTTCCTTCTTCCTTTTTGGATGATGCCTTTCTATCAATGGTTGTCATTTAGATTTCTCTCCCTAGATTGGGACATCAATAACTTTCTCTCCCCTTTCAAGTAATGTCTAAGGGTTGAGCTACTCATGTTCATTCTCCTTGTGAAAAACTAATGTTTTCTTGTTCTCCTTTACAGAATCCTCTTCTCAAGGGATGATATCTCTTTGATGAGGCACTTGAATTCTATCATCCCATCTCATCTACAAAATAACACAGGCAAATAAATTTTCAAAACCAAGCATTAGTAGACATGCCTCTTGATATTTGATTTTCATTTTATTTATACAAGGAGGACAAACATCCATTTACGAAGTCAATGTCAAGGAACAACCATGCCTATTGTTAAGATAAATTGTCCTTGTGTCTTCTTGTAGCTTCTTCTCCTCTCTAGAGCACTGGATATATATCATATGCTCCCCCTAAACATATACTATCTCCTCTTTGAATGTTCATCCAGTTCTAGACACTTTATGGCTGCTACATTTCTCTTTTTCTTGTGGCTGAAAACTCTCTTTGCTAATGCATCTTTAAAACAAATTCATACTGCTAGTGGTATTGTTGCTGGTACACATACCAACTATTAGTGATGCATTTTGACTTGATGTTTCACTGATGCTGCTGCTTGAGTGACTCCGTTCATTCCTCTTGATATTCTTAACGATCAACTCATCTCCACTTGAGATCATGCATCTACAACTAGGGACTACTTCTTAAATAACACTAATAATACCAATAAATTGATACCCATTGGATAACACACTAGTAAAACCCCCATGATTTCTCCTAAAAAGAGATGTCCATTTTTAGGTTACTCCGATTGAGCCAAGGCTACCACGACATAGCGATCCCAAATGATAACTAAGGAACATGCAAAGAGAACCACTTGTTTACATTAACTCAAGATTGCTATGCATAATAAAATTTTCTACTTAAATGAAATACTGGTACTTGATATAAGATGAAAACCTTTCATTTCCTGAGCAATCACTCTTTTTGAGACCAAAGGATGATGCCTGCTTCTTTTAATAAAGTAGTTCCCCTTGGACCAATTCTCTCTTCTTTTCTTTGATCTCTTGCATCCTCCTTCTTGCTTCTACTTAGGCATTGATCCAGTGAACTTGATTTAATATTGGGCCTCTTATTACTCCACAATTACGTTTTAGCTCCTTTTCTTCTCAAAACTTAAAATGTTGTTGTGTACTCCCCCTGTAACCATGCAAGTTTCACTTTCATCTCTCTTGAAATGTTGATACATTTGGAATGCACCAATTCATTTTTTAAATAAGCAAGGGGACTGAATCTTTTTCTCAACATTCAGATGCACCTCTATGTATAAAATTTATGATCCCTACACCTGACTTGTTTTGGCTTCAGTTGAAGACATTCTCTTATTTCAATGAAGATAAACTAAGGGTATAATACCCTTAAGTAAATTATTCTCCTTTTTATTCCAAACATTCAAAGGTTGAGTCTTGATAGGAGCATTACCTTCAAGCTTCACATTTACCTCTTTTTGGGATTTATCATGACTATGCAAGGCTACAAGACACTTCTCCTTTCCTTCCTCTTTCTTCATCCTTATCCTTTTGTTTATTTTTTTGTTTTGTTTGAAGCATTTTCATATTGCAGCTGATACTTATAGAGGCATCTACCATAAGCATAAGAGGATCATTCTTCTTGTTTCTCTTCTGATTTTTCTTAACTAAAAAATCAAAACTTTTACGCTTTATTTCTCTTCTTTTAAGCATATCACCTTTACACAAAGCGTTGAAGACAAACTCACATTCATATGCCATTTTTTTCTTGTATTCAATAGATGAGCTGCCACATTTGCATGCATATTCAAAGTCACATGCCTCATCTTCTCATATCTACAACTTGCTACCTTGTGCCCAAAATTTCCACAGTTGTTTCATTCAATATGATACATGAATGGGGAAAAAGGATTGTTATGCTCAACAACATTCTTGTCAATAATTATTTTTCTTCCAACATGCTTATTCATTTACCTCTCACACATTATAGGATTGCATCTATTTTACATACATGCTACCTACAATATATAGCTTTATGACAAAAAATGTTGTAAGAAAAACAATAACCATTGAACCAAACTACATATTTGAGAGCATTTCACCTTTGACAATATTGTCCTTGATGGAAAAAGGCCTTCTATTGGTTCTTCATCTTATTTTCGTAGCTGTTTGAATTGCTACCATGAGCAATTCTTAGTTGCTACTACCTCTTCTAGCTATTAATTGCTTGCCTTTGGTGCTAGTTATCATTCTACTTCTGCCTCTTCTTTTCTTGTTGTTGCTACTGTCCAATAATGCCCTTTCCTTTATTGTTTTTGGGTTTCTAACTGTATCAACTTGAATAGATGAATATTTCCCTTATGATTTCTTAGCATTTGATTCTTCATTGAATCCAAAAACAACCTTGATGAGGGGATATTTTCTTACTAAGAATCTCATCTAAGGCCTTTGTGCTCTTCTCAACCTTCTGATATTGGGACATCTCTTTAATGGATTTTTCTGTCATGTCTCAATGAGACTACTTTATCTTGTAATCCCTCACGATAGGATTCTCTTTCATTGAGCCAATTTTTCAACATCGTATTCAATTTGTTGACCTCTCCTTATTGAGCATTTAGATTAACAATTGTTGTTGTAGTGTTTTTGGAGCACAAGTGTACCAAAAGACACCCCTTTATCAGTTGATTATTTCCTGAAAAGGATCACAGTAAAAATTGGTGTTGTTAGTGGACAAACTTAAATAAACACAACATTGTAAATAGTGGAAACAAGGCATACATAAACATAAACTAAATAAAGAGGTACATAAACAAAACAATGCTCAAATGGATCAAACAAATCAATAATATATGGAAAAATATCCTTTTATTGATTGTTGATGGTAGAGGTTGAATACAATAGATGAATATTAGACACTTGAAGGGAATTCTTTGAGCTATGGGGCTAAAAACTTCTTAGGAAGGGGGTTTCTTTCCTCAATCTCTTTTCAAGTTTCTCCTCTCTCTCAAAGAAGTGTGAAGACTCTCCAATGTTGGATTCCTCTTCTCTCACTAAGATGATGGGCTTATTAGAAGCACTATGACTAACATGCTAGTGCTCTTCACTTCTTTGGCTTCAACAATGCAATGATGGTTTGGTCAAACAATAATTTGGCTTGCATAACAATGCCTCATGTTTTGGTTCTCCCATGGCCTATTTATATAGAATTTTTTGAATCCTTCTTCCCTCTCTTGGTACTTGTATGATAAAGACACATGAGTAGGACAAGATGATTCCATTGAGGGTTGCATATCTCCAAGGTGACTCAAATTCAGCTGTACTAGACTGAGCTCATGTCAGAAATCAACCTCATGTGTGTAAAGTGGTCCCAGATCGCTTAGTCATCCTTTTCTGCAACCGTACGATTTTTGGAGGTTATTTTGGGTGCGCACGATTATCGAAGAAATAGATGTGCGACCTTAATTTTTTTTCCTTTATAAACTTTGGACCTTATGAGAATTTTGATTTTTTAAACTTCATAATGTATTCGGTTGGAAAATGTTCACCGGTGCATTCTGTTGGACAATTTTTTGTGCCTTCTAGATTGTACTCACATGTATACAATTTTTCGGTGTTAACAGTTGCCCCCTGATGTATGAGGTTAGGAGGAATCATATAGTCTAAATACATCATGTTTTATTTTTTGATGGAGAGTTTGATCAAATTTTTGAGAGAAAGGATAGCTTGTTGCAGAGATGAGTAGAGAAAAACCCCATGATTGAGTATTAATGGTAACCATGCTCCGGTGAAAACCTACAATAAAAATGTGTATATAGAAGGCATGCATGTCCCATGCTCATTATGATGGCTAAATGGACTTGAGTACAATTTGGACAAAGACTAATTGTGGTCCAACCAATATTGTGGTTGTTGACATGCTGATAGCTGACGATGATAATTATTGACATCCTCAAGGGAGTTTTCTTGTCAAATTGGCATAATATGGTTGCCCTATGCATAGGCAAGGTGAAGCAATATTGTTTGGGGTGTTGTGGTATGCATAGGTCTTCGGTTGCGGGTACCTCTCTCGTATCATAATGTAAGCATTGTTGAATGAGGTTCTTAGTGATGTGGGGACTAAATGAATTAAATGCAACAGTAACTAATTATGGCACCACCATGGCGTGAATGCTTGAGTTGGCGTCGAATGTTAAGGGGACTGATTACATCAGTGGGAAATAATGGTTCCCATTGAGCCACTCAAGGATATCCCTTTTGAAGGGGGGGAGTATTCAAGGTACTACCTCTTTCCTGGAATACATTTGTTGAAGTTGACAGGAAAGGGGCATTAGCCACCTGATATGGTGAGTCAGGAAATCAATGTGATATATGAACATATTGTAATAACTTGGTTCAGATAGACATGAAAGTGAGAGATGTCGATATAGGAGGGTACTGATGGTGATGTTCCTGGAGTCGGTAGGATTTCCATGATGGGTGTGAGCAGATTTTGACAGGCGTGCAAGATGATTTTCTAGTGAGATGTAAGCTTTGACCAAAGGTGAATAGAGTATGTCATTAGGTGTAGGTCATGAATTGTAAAATGTAGATGAGAGATTTTTTTTTTTTTGAAAAAAAAAATCTTTATACGCTTGCCAAAAGAATATGAGGGTGGTTTGGATGTATAACTGTGGAGATGGGTGCCCCATGATTACAATAACCAACATAGAGGTGTCGTGTGTCTATCGAGGGTGGGGGCCCCATTGGTTAGTCTCTGTGTTGGGTTGGTGAGGCTGATGATGTGACATAAATGGGCTATGCAATATGGATGAATGATAGGCCAAATGTAGGACGAGGGGGTGCATCCGTTCAATACTTGTGATGGCCCTGGAAATGGGGTGTATGCGTAATGAGTGTTGCATAATGAGGCTAAACTTCAAGATATGCATGTGAGATGGTTCCCGGGCCAGAGTGAGTGGTCATGGCTCCTTTTTAGTGAAGAAGGTTCTACAAAGATGAAGTGAGCCATGGGGGGGGGGGGGGGTCTATTGACTGGCACAAATTTTTATCATATGCAAGGGTGAGATGGTGATAAAGATGGTCGAGATGATGGACCTTATGGTGAATTTTGGAGAAATGATGTCAGGATATGCAAAGTTTTAGGAGGAAGCCTATCATGCTGAGTGGAGAATGATCCCTGCACTGTTGTTTTCTTGCGAGGACACTGGTTGAAGCGGATCATGTGTGATGTTCCTACAAGGGATACAACAAATACCCCAAGTGAAATAATTGTTCAAGCCATACATATATATTGAGTGCTATGTATTTAGAGAACTGTAGAAGTACTTGACATGAGTTTCTGAGTGTGCGACAGGCCAAAAAATGAGTTTTTGCATTTACCGAATTGAGGTTTCATGATGAAGATGGCGTGGTATTGATATTTGCGTCTCTTTTGGTTTTGTCAATGGATATCTCAGGCTTCTGTAATGGACCCCAAGAGATGGTGAAAAGGGCGATAGATAGGGTGAAGGGGCCCAAATATCACTCATTTTCATTGTTGAGTTGTGAGGTCAGAGAGCACCTTTGGAGCTTTTCTTGCCATTGCGGTCAACCCGAGTACCCGAGATTCGCGTGGAGAGATACAAGTAAGAGCTTGAACCTTAGCCTTTGTGAATTTGGTAGTTGCTAGGTTAGGTAGGATGTACAGGGGTCCCTTATACGAACTTTTAGGGTTAACTTAGCTTGGCTGCACAGGTGACTTATTTGGAGCCATGTAGTCAACACGCATACCTTGGGGTTTTGTGTGGAAACTCCGTGCATTCCTTGGGGTTTTGCGTTGTGAGCCCGTACAAAATGGCCACTCAGATGCACACCTTGTGCATCTGAGAGGGAAAATGTCACGATGGACTCCTACGTGGTTCGCCGTGACTTATCTGATGGATTGCACAATGAGTGCGCGCCTGTGTAAGATATAGGCGCTCGCACCATGTGGCTGTTTTGGAAATAGGTACGCGGTGGGGAAAAACAAGATATTTCACTAATTTTTTACCCTCTTTTTGTTTTTTGATAATTTGGGAGGATTAATTTTTTGGTTTAACATGTGTTATCTTGGGTAGCAAGATGATCTGGTGGGAGAAGGATTGGGTGAGGCTACATATTGCCGTGGCACAGGATCCTGTAGCTAGTTAGCTGCTGGTACAATGGGGGCTCTTAAAGTTTCTTCAGAACTCCTTGATGAGGTCACAGGACAGGTTCTTATATTTTTTGGTGCGGTGTTGGAACTTATACCATTAAGTGATGGCCATCCGTCTGATAGACCTGCTGATATTGGTTCATATCAATATCTATTTTTTTACAGGTTTAATGCCTCGTGGGGAGGCATTTCCCTATCCACAGTTGATCTGATAATCACCCTATGAGTGACCCCAGTTTAAAATTTATTAAAAAAAAGGTATTACAGACTCATGTGCTGGTGTGTGTTCTGTGTTATTTAAGCAACAGATCGATCAGATTGCCAATACACAGGCATTTAAATGGAAAGACAACAGAGAAATATAGTAAACAACATAAAGACACAAACAATTTTTAATAAAGAGTTCACCCTATTCTCCAGGGTTATGTCTCTAGTCTAGCTTTAGTGGTGGCCTTGTTTTATTATGTCTTTCAGCAGAGAAATTACAACACAGGGACTCAATATGCGTTCTCCTGAAGCATATTTTGCTTGGCAGGGTGGTTCTTGTATTCCCCAAGCCACTCAGAGTTCACAGACTCTTTTTCTTCCTAATTTCTCCGTGACCCTTAGTCTACAGTGGAAAGAGCCAAAAGTGATGCTTAGTCCAGATAGATTCCTTTATGGGAAGGCTTGAATCTTCAAGCTCTCTAGTGCTCGACACCGCCTGTGGTCAGCTCGGCCCTCTATCTCCTCTGCTTGGCTTTACTGTTCTCTATGTTCTGTCCTCCTCTCCAGGTTCACTGTTCACTATCTCTCTTGGTCGCTTGGACTCCTCTCAATTCGAGTTCCCAATCAACTCCCCTGAATTCGACTGTCTCTGTTCATGGCTTTAGCCATTCGATCCCTATGCCTCTTCGGTTCCTCTCTTGCCTGCGTTGATTCTCCTTCTGCAGCTGTGCTTGGAGTTCCCTGTTCGGCGTCAGCATGAATTCCCAGGGAGTGGCCATGTGTCCCCATCTAACTGGTGCTAGCATGCTTCGTCGGTTCGTTTCTTCAGTTACGTCGTGGATGCGTTCTTCCTCCACCGTGGCGGTCAAAAGGACTCCAAATCCCTTTAGAATATGGTTTAATTCCCTATTGATTCTGCTTCTTTCCATCAGGCACAATCTCAGCTGTCCGATCTGGGCTCCTTAAGATCTGACGTCATACACACGTCGAGCACGGTTGGCTTGCTCGACCGATAGCGCGCGATCAACGACGATTTTCTCTCACCTCTGCCGCCACGCATCAATCAGTGTATGGAATCACTCTGCTTCTGTCCAAAACCTCTTACCATTCATGGGCACCCCGATCAAAACCACTGGTTTTCAGAGCGTGGGTCCCGTCTTCGTACTTTAGCACTTTTACCTTTTTCTTCCCGCGGTCCTCTAGTTCCCCCACATGACCGGGTGCTCGAGCTTTCCCATTTTGGCCTTGTTCACCCAACGATGTACGATTAGCGAAAATCACCTCCTTTTCCCGATCGCGGGCTCCCAGGGGCTACTTTGACATCCGCACAGTCTCTATGGGCCTCGGTCAGCGCGCTTTGACCGAGGTCCTCGTCGTTCCATGCTGGTCGCCATTTCCACTGGTTTAGGGTGTTCTTGATGTTGTTTTGGACTCTTTAAAGATTCATTTCATCTCGATACAGTCAAGGTCCTTTGATAGTCATTTATGGATCCGATTCAGATCACGACCTTCCCACTGAAAAAGCTTTTGGACCACCAAAAGTTGGTTTTCTTCAAGCATCGACTAAGTGAGGAAACTGCTGTCTCACTTTTCCAATCTCAATCCACTTCGCATTGCTCGAATTTCAACCTTTAAGCCCAACCCTGAGGTATTCCACTTGTCCACTGTGCGTCGTCCTCACCTTCCTATCCAGCATTGTGTCTTCCCGTAATTCACTAAGATATTCAGGTAGCAGGTCATCAACAGAAAGTAATTGACTCTGCTCTTCAAGGTCCTCAATCATTGAAGGTTCAAACAACCTTAAGCAATCTGCATTCACGACTGAGTAGATGTGTATGTAAGCTGGTAGATCAAGGCGAAAAGCATTTTCACCAATCTTCTCAAGTATCCTGAAGGGTCCATACCTGATAGGTTTTAACTTTTTACCTTCACCTTGCATCCTGTCCTTGCTGATATAGAGCCGGAATTGGTCTCCAACTTGAAAACTATGCTCCATCCGATGCTTATCATGCCTAGCCTTGTACTTGGCCTGGCTCTTTTCCAGCTGTTCCTATACTGCCTCGTGGATCTCCTGGATCTGTTCAATGAACCTAGTTGCCTTGTCCACATCACTGTGTCTATCAACCATGGTATCTTTACCAAAGACAAAATCCAAAGGAGACCTTGGTATGAAACCAAAACAGGTCTCAAAAGGAAATCTTTGTGTAGAAGAGTGTTTGGCTCTATTGTAAGCATGCTACACATAACACAAGTGTTCATCCCAAAGCTTAGGATGTTTGCTGCAATATCCTCTTAGTAACTGGATCACCGTCCTGTTAACTCCTTTTGTCTGGCCATCTGTTTGTGGTGGAAAAGCTGTGCTTTTCTTTAATTTGGTGTCCATTAGTTCCCACAGATTGGACCAAAACTTCCCCACAAATCGGGTGTCTTGATCAGATACAATAGAAGTGGGTAATCCAAAATGAACCCATACATGTTCAAAGAATAATTTTTCAGTTTGTTCAGCTGTAATCTGTTTACTACAGGGTATCAAAATACACATTTTGCTGAACCTATCCACAACAAAATGTAGATAATCATGAACTTTCCTAGATTTAGGCAGTCCTCCAACTAAATCCATGGAAATGCTTTCCCAAGGGTGAGAAGGAACTGGCAATGGAGTGTACAAGCCTAGTTTTCTATTGCTGGGCTTGCTTTTAGCACTCATAGCACACCCCTTTACACATCTAGAAATTGTCTCACTCATTTTCGGCCAATAGTAGAACCTTTGTAGCTGTGCAACTGTTTTACTTACCACAAAGTGACCTGATATCAGAGAAGTGTGTGCTTCCCTAATTATCTTTGCTCTCTCAGTTTGTGGAATGCAAAGTTTCCCACAATGATATAAGAGTCGGTCCTTCACATTATAGTCCAATTCTTCTACTCTTTTGCCTTGACAAAAAGTTGCATATACATCTTTAAAATCCATATCCTGAGCATATTGTTCTATGTAGCTTTCATTTAGCACAAAATTATGCTTAAGTATGGTATATGCATTTATAATGGGTCTGGATAACATGTCTGCAACCTTGTTATGTATGCCCCTTTTATATCTGATGACTAAATGAAACTACTATAGAAAACCCATCCATCTGTAATGTCTTTTTTGCTGCAGCTTAGTTTGGGAGTGTAGGTATTAAAGTGGCTGATGATCAGTATGTATTACTGTTTCTTTTCCCATTAAATAATGTTTCCACTTTTTCACACTCTGAACTAATGCATACAATTCTTTATCATATGTAGGATAGTTAACTACTGCAGGATTAAAATTCTTAGAATGATAACATATGGGTTTACCGTGCTGTGTCAACACCGCTCCCATGGCATAGTCACTGGCATTAGTTTGGATCTCAAATGGTCTTTGTAGATCTGGTAGTGCTAGTACAAGTGCTGTACTAATTTTTTCTTTCAAGGTGTCGAAGGCTTTTTGCTGTTTGCCTCCCCACTGAAACACCTTGTTCAATCCTGTCAAAGCATGTAAGGGAGCTGCATTTGAGGAAAAATTTGTAATGAACTTCCTCCAATACTGTGCTACTCCTAAGAAGCTTCTCACTTCTGTAGCAGACTTGCGTTTAGGCCAGTTTACAATGACTGCCACTTTAGAGGGATCTATTTTCAATTCACCTTCCCCTATGACGTGACCTAAATAATTTAGAGAGGTTTTTCCAAATTCACATTTGGAGAGTTTAACATAAAGTTTTTCTCTTTTCAAAACATCTAATGTCTGCTTAACATGTTTTAAATGTTCTTCCCATGTTTTACTAAAAATCAGAATGTCATCCAGATACACAACAACAAAATCATCAAGAAAAGGTCTGAGTACATCATTCATTAATCTCATGAAAGTAGCAGGAGCATTATTTAGGCCAAAAGGCATAACTAGCCATTCATACAATCCCTGCTTTGTTTTGAAAGCAGTCTTCCATGCATCTTGTTATGCAACTTTGACCTGATGGTATCCACTGTGCAAATCGAGCTTGGTAAAATAACCAGCTTCCTTCAATTGATGTAAAAGATCATTTATGCGAGGAAGGGGATAACGATTTTTGATTGTTATCTTATTCAGTGCTCGGTAATCAATGCACATTCTCCATGAGCCATCTTTCTTTCTCACCAAAATGATTGGTGACCTACATGGTGATGTGCTAGGCCCGATGAACCCTTTCTCGAGTAACTCCTGCACTTGCTTCTTGATTTCAACATTCTCTAAAGAAGACAACCTGTACATCCCAATGTTAGGCAAAGGAACATCTTGCTGCAAAATAATATCATGTACTATTCCCTTTTTGGGTGGAAGACCTTTAGGTTCCTGAAATAAGATATCATACTCTGAAACAATCTTTTCTATATCAGCTTGCTGATCAGCATAACAAACCTCAAATATATTGTTCTTATCAAGTGTCTTTTCCTTTACAACCATCAGTAAGAACTGTTTCCATGAATTTATCATTCTTTTCATCTGTCTTAAGTTTATGAGAGTATAATTATTCTTGAGCTTGTGAGCTCTTACAAAGTATTCGATTCCATCTTTAACAAGTAGATACTTGCTCTCAGCTCTATAGAATAGAAAATAGCCTTTCTATCAAACAAGTAAGGACTTCCTAAAACAATTCCACATATATCCAAGGGAATTACATCTAAATCAACCTCATCTACAAATGCTAACCCAAAAGAAAACTTGAGTTTGCACTGTCTATTCACTTGTAGTTGCGCTTTATCATTAAACCAACCTAATGGGTATGTTTTTTTATGAGGTATAGTTGCTAATCCCAATTTCTTTACAATTGCTTCAAAAATTAGATTTTCTTGTGAGCCACTATCAAACAAAGTATCAATCTTTTGATTT